>CAMOHE010046127.1:63481-177721 GCA_946598075.1 Artocarpus hirsutus
AAAAAAAAAAAAGGACGTATAAGTGTATCAACCTAGCCGACATAATCACCACCCAAAAAAAAAAAAAAGGACGTATAAGTGTATCAACCTAGCCGACAGAATCACCACCCAAAAAAAAAAAAAAGGACGTATAAGCGTATCAACCTAGCCAACATAATCACCACCCAAAATGAACCGCAGGTGTCTAAAATTAAGTCACGGCAGAACGTTTCTATGAGAATATTCGTATACTTATTCCAAAATTTTGTTAAATCTTCTTTTCTTTTTTTTTTTTTTTTGGTTGGAAGAGTAGAATCTTTCCCGCTATAGGAAAGGTTTTTCAAGTCCACGAATTCCTTGAAGATCGCCACTTGAACAAGTGTATATTAGAGTGTCAAGAAGTTCCATCCTATACAAAGCCAAAATTAACAACTTGAGGCAATCTGGATTAACATTATTAACAGTGAATACAAACGCATAGGAGTACCTCCCCAATTTCATTCTGGAAACGTTTGATAAGCTCGATAGCAATATTCCGAAACTCGTTTTCACGACCTTTCAAGTTCACTATAACCTTGACCTACAGAAGTTTGTTTAAAGATCTCAATACACAAAAAGATGAAAAAAAAAAAAAAAAAGAACAAAGAAAAAAGAATAGGCAAATATTGACAGCTCCAAAATTTTTAAGCAACCTTGTCGCCATCTTTCAGAAACTTTCGGGCAGATTTCAAACGCACAGAATAATCATGTTGGTCAATGTTGTAACTGCAAAGAAAGCTAAGCAATTAGAAGAAATATAAAAGATGCCTACGCAGAACAATAGATAACATGTCCCAACTTTTTTAAGGTTTCAAACGATTTGAAACCAAAACAAATAGGAAGAGGAAAGCACAAAAAATAATAATAATAATAATAATAATAAATTAATTTAAAAAAAGATCTTCTGGATTCAAAGTTTCAAATTCTAACGTCAATGCTAACACCATTAGAATCCACTCTCTCACAATAAGTGAGTTACTAATGAAATACTTAGTATCCCATCTCTCCCTGAATTTGAAAGAAATAGTAATCTAGGGAAAGTAACAAGCCAATAAAAGAAAAGAGCACAATAGATAAATGAAAGTAGCACCATATGCCTCGTGGACAAACAACCTCACTAAAGCAATGAGATCGTAACAAGCATTTTAAACCCCCTCGTTATTATGCTTTTGCACCAAATTCTAGATATGCTCTACCTGACTATACAAGTTCTTTCACCATAAGGGCATTCATCTTTTGAGCAATAGAATTGAGAATCACCTCTTGCAATATGCATGTGCATTTTTGTTTGCGTGCATGTGTGTTTTCTTCTCGGCATATGTCTTTACATTCGTGGAAAATTAATAGTAGGTGGAGGTCAAGCTTCCCGTCTTATCACAAGGTACTCCTCTTCTCATTGCCTTAAAACCACAAGCTTACTAAATCTTTTAGCACTTACAATCCTCCATCCTTTTTAGTCAAAGGCAAGGTAAGTAGCAACTCAAACAGCATCCCAAGAACACTAGTTTGTGTGTGACGTAATTTGTTGATTGTCATTTACATGAGATTACAAGTTTATATTAATGATTCCATATATACGCATATTGGATAAAACTTTACGTTGTCTTGCACTATCCTTTTGTTTTAAAATATTTAAGTAGTCCAGCATTTTTCCAATCTAGCGGGATACGACATAAGTTTATTATTGACCAGCTAGCTTAAGGGTTGTTACATGCCAATAAGTAGATCAAAGAAAAAATTTAAAGAACAAACTAGAGTTTTGTACAACACGGAGAAAAGAAACAAAGAAAGCAAGAATTCTACCCCATCTTTAGCTCCTTCAAATCCATGCGACTTGCTGACATTTAACAGCACAACGTGGTCAGTAACTTTCCTCATATCTGAGAATCATACATGAATCATAAAACAAAGACTCTTAACAAAGAAGACATTCACCAGCACTTTTCTTTTGTTGCCCTCGCTTCTTCTTCTGCTGTTCATATCTATATTTACTGAAAAGCATAAAAGGAGAAGATATTAAGGTTTTTGAATACTCATAGGTAGACTGCATGATGTCTACGCATGTAAGCACATATACTTGTCTTTATTATACTGGTAGAGATAATCTACTATTCCCTTTAGACATCTGGTGCTCAATTATTGACCAATGAGAACGTGAATGAGACAAAAAACAATTTGCACCAACATGCACTCTATAAATTGACCAATTGGATCAAGAATGATTAGAACATGAAATTCACACCCACAAGCTCTAAAAACACAAACATTGACCTTCCTTTTTTGAGGAAGCTAATATGTAATTGCCAAGTGATTGATCTTTGACCAAGATATAACCATGCACCATATAGATAACATTTGTAAATCGAGGAAAAAAACGTGTACTTGTAATCCATTATTCTGACAACTGGGGGATCTGCATCCGGAGATAATATGACCTGCAACATTGGAAAAAGGAATCAATGTCAAAATAAAAAAAGAATCAAATTTATGCTCAACTACATAAGAAGCTAAAGGTGAATGCTTCCACCTCAGACAATAAAGGTCCGTAATGAACACGATAATTAAACCCACAAGGCCACAACAGAGCTGTCAGACTTATAATACACATAAACCAGGGACTTTCTCGATGTCTAAACTCGGCTCTGCAGAGAAATAACCTAGACTGTGCTGTTCACAACTGATCATGAACTTGCCTAGAGCAAAATGATGCCAAGACCGAATAGAGGCCAATATTGGAGAGCAAATGCAATCTTATCGTGGTAATCAATATCCAGCTTCATCTTTCCCATTCCTTAAGGAAACCAGTAGCGTTATGAAGTTAATGGGTACAATTTTGTATTTTTGTGTCTTGTTATCTTTTCGATTTGGAGGCAAAGGCATTATATTTAAACCTAAGCTAAAACCTCACCATTGAGAGCATGTTTACCAAACTGCAATGAATTATAATATTAAAGCCCGTATATGTAATGGGCTTGCTAGGGAAATCTCTTCCCTTTTTTTAATTGTGATCTCTTGCTAATAATAATTTATTGTTAAAAAGAGATCCCTGTTTCTTTTCCAAAAAAAAAAAGAAAGAAGAAACATACTAGTAAACCCCAGTATGTGATGTGTTTGAAAAGTAAAGTAAAGGAATAAAAATGAGATTATTGATTCCTTTTTATGGTTTACTTAGCTATTAGGAAGCGGAATTGAAAGCAATCCATTCCCATTAGTCTTCACTAAACTTAAAAATAAGCATCTTATCAACTGAATTACTATTATTAAACTGTCCTTGTACGTAACAAAATAATTATTTGACATTCCGATCAACCAGTATTGATGGAAGAATAAAGATTGGCGTTTTCTTTTCTCATTCCCTATACGTGGGTCTTTCTAAATTACCATTTCTGATTTTGTAAGTAAACATATCATATATGCGTAGGTGGGAATGGGAAGCACTCCCCACTTTCCTTTTCCCATTCATTGTGAATTACCACAAAGCTAAGCATGCGACCATTCATTTACCTGAATTTCATTTCACATAATTCTCTAGTATTTCAAAACTCAAAGGTTCGCATGAAAAAGGAATTAAACATAACAGTTCATATGATTCTCTAGTATTTCAAAACTCAAAGGTTCGCACGAAAAAGGAATTAAACATAACAGTTCGTTCACAACTTGGTATACAATAAAAAATAATTAAAAAAAAAGGAGGGAACAAGAAAGAACAATCAATCCAAAATCAAACAAGAAGAAAAACGCAAGTAAATTCACAGCAGTCCATTGCCAATTTCCACACTCTTTAGCTAAAAAATCCAAACTGAACTATTGTAGCTTGACAGAAAGAAAACATCTAGTTTAAGAAGAAGCGGCAGAATTACATACAAGATCAAGCTCAACATCGTCCGCCATTCGAAGAGCCTCAGCTTTGGACACTATTCCTACCTACAGTAACACAAACAAAAACTAATCATTCTCAAACAACCATTAAAAACAAAAATAAAAAAAAAAGGTAATTTGCACTCATACACCCTAAACTTATCGCCATTTGCATGTTGTACCCCAAACTTTAAATTTCATAATCCTTGGAAATGCAATTCAATCAATAACAGACGTCAATTAATGAACGGCATTTAGGGTCTGAAATGGCAAAATTTAAAAAGTTCAGGGTCCAATTAGGCAACCAACAAAAAACACTTGGGGTGCATTTGTGTAAAATTCCTACAATTTCCATCCATTAATCAACATGCATTCGTCATTGGACCACAGTTCCAATGAATTCAAAATCTTGGGTCCTACACGTAAAACTGAAAGTTCAAGGTCCGATTGCCAAACACTAATAATACAGGGTACATAAATGCAATTAACAAAACTAACCATGTTCTGCTGCTCATCGATAAGCCTGACGGAAGCTGACCTATTTCAAATCATCCACCATGGAACCACACTTCAATTTCAATTTTTTTTCTATCATCAGCTCAGAGAAAACAACAAATAAAATAACGAATCAAATGAATTTGATTTACCTGATAGTGGATAAATCAAGAGCTTGCTTGTCTTCGGAGTCGCTCTCTCTTGAACGCCGCGAATCAGGGCCCGAGTACCGAGAGCCTCCGCCGCCGCTGTAGCGGGAGTTGATTGGAGTAGTGGCGAGAGCTGAGGAGAGAGAAAAGAGTGAGTTCAAGTTGGTCAGGTTAGGGCTACGGACACGGAAACCGAAGAGTTTGGAGTCGGAGGAGGAGAAAGGCAGGGGAGACGGCGTCGTTTTCCGGCATGGTACCGGTTTTAGTGAACAGCTGGTAGTGAGACCAGCCATAGCGTTTGCTGAGCTGTATTACTGGTGTTGGAGAGTTTGGCACATTATTTGCCAAATTTCTTCTTATCCACATATTTGGAGAGGGAGAGGTAGTGATATTGGGGGCCTTCCTGAATAAATGGGCCAAAATTGGCCCAACCATAGAAAGGCGCATCGGAAATGGTAAGTAATGTCACTTTTTAAAAAACTAAAGGTTCGTCTAATATTATTTTTAAAATAAATAAAAATATTTTTATTTCAAAAAAATTATAAAAAATAAGAATTTTTTTAAAATTATGTTGAGAATGTTTTTCAAATTTTTGCCTCTAAAAACATGTAAAAATATTTTAAAAAATTCTGAGAACAAAAACAACCGGCGCCTAAATGTTGTAAATGTGGGGTTTTGAAAATATTCAAATTTATTACACATTTGTTTATAATGTAAATAATTCTTATTTACATAATAAATAGATTTATGTTGTAAATAATGTATTTACCTCCTTGTTTACTATATAAATATTTCTTATTCACATAGTAAATAAGTTATTTACATTATAAAATATTTACTACAAATATTTTCAGAACCTGATATTTATTTCAAAAGGTTTCAAAAATCTGACATTGTCCTCATTCTCTCAAGGAATATTTATAGGCAATTACAAGAATGCTCTCCCAAACGCACCACCTGGTTAAAAGTGCCCTCCAATAAACTACTTATTAAAACTGTCCCTTTATTAGAAATTAAAAATATATTAAAAGATCAAGTTACCATTCCCATCGCTCACTCATGCAAGATGTCGAAGTGGAACCCATTAGGTTCCATCATGGAATCCACCTCCGATCGCCGGCATGAGGTGCCAGATTGTAACATGCCAGATTCCAACTTAAAACCTACTAGATTCCAACATATATTTTTTTGAAACAACAAAGCGCCACTACCTCCGATTACCAACGCAGTTATTGGGCTGTAACCTACCAGGTTCCAACTTAGAACCTAATAGACTCCAATATTTTTTGTTTTTAAACAAAGAAGAGACAACCGCTTCCAGTCGCCGATGCAGATGTCCGGTTGTAACCTACAAGGTTCCAATTTAGAACTAACCAGATTCCAACATATTTGTTTTTAAGCTTCAAAATTCCATCTCTAAACCCATCGAGTTCCTCCCCAAATTTGCTGGAATCCACCATGTTCTAACACAAAACCCTTTAGAACTTGTAGGAACCCGCCAGGCTACAACACAAAACTCATCAGGTTCTATCCTAATACTCGTTGAGACTCTGTGAAAAAACCATTACAGCAAAAAAAAAAAAAAAACAAAAACAAAAACATTCTTAAAATTTCTACATCTAAAAAATCCAAAAAATTCATATCCAATAACCAGATTACAACAAAAAATAATAAGAAATTAGAAACTACATATCAAAAATTGTAAAAATCTGTTAAAAGATTCAAGAAAAGCATCTGCAAAAACAAAACCAGCATTTATGATCTAAACAGAATGGCTCTGATTTTTATTTTGTACTAAAAACAACTAAAACAACTATAAATCTAATAAAGAAACTAAAACCCGAAGAAAAAATAGGAAGCATCAAAATGGAGAGAAGAAGAAGAACAAAAATAAAAACCAAAACAGACAAGATCTTCCATCATAGATTAGAGATCAAAGATTAGAGTGAAAACACTCTAATTGCGGCTTTTTAGATCCCCTTGGATCACAACTTCTAGGCAGCTCTAAACCAGAATGAGATTAAGAGGAAGATAAAGAAAGACAAAGTTGAGATTCCTCAGAGATTACGACAAGGATGGGGAGATCTGAAACAGAAGAAGCCGAACTTCATTGGAGATGACGATGAGGACATACTTTCTCGTCAATCTAAACAAAAACAAAGGACTAAGCTTTGTCAAGATCTTAACTCTATCGAACTCAGACAAACAAGTCATTATTCGTTTGTGAGCTAAGAGGAAAGGAAGGGAGAAGAGAGAGAATAGAGAGAAAGCAAGAAAGGCTCAAGAAAGAGAGCTTGGGAAGCTCAAGAGAGATGAGGCACAAAGAGAGAAAAAAGAGAAAGAGTTTGGGTGGTTGAGAGGAAAAGAGGAAAGAGAGCCAGATAGAAAGAATTAGGGTTTTAGAATAATAATGGGCAATATAGTAAATTTGTGATTAGTACTTTAAAAATAAAATAAAAAAGGGTAGTTTTGAGAAAATAAAAGTGAGATGGCAGTTTTAATAAGTAGTATGTTTTAAAGATACTTTGTGTATTTTTCTCAACATTTAACCAAGAGAAATTTACACATTTTCTCATGAACAATCCTTACCAATATTGCCCTCTCTTTTTGACTTTTCTAAACCGCACCTTAATAGTTATTTTCTTTTAATTTATTTATTAATTGAGCATTTATGCCCTAATCCAAACAACATTATTCCTTAGCATGAACAAACCCTAATACAATTTTGTCCCCTGTCTCCTCTTTATCTTCCATATTCATTCTACCAGGTTCCTCTCTCTCCTCCCCTCTACTCTCTTCCCCTTTGCCTGCTTTCTCTCCTCTCTTTCTCTTCACCCACTTTCTCTCTACAATTTCATCCACTTGTGACTCCTCCCATTTTTCTACCATAGATTGTGCCTCAGATCAAATCTTCTCACCGTCGCGAGATCGAGTGGTGTGAATCAATCTCATTTTCAATGAGATCGTACAGCTTGAGATTAATTTTGGTTGTTGCTTAGCCTTGAATCAAAGCTCTTGTCTATTGTAGATCTGCCTTTATCTATCACTTGATGCTCGGAGTTTTGGCGACTTTGTCACTTCTCTATGATGAAAAGCCACCGGATCTTGCCATCTTTGGTGCAAAATCAAGCGTGGATTTGGCCAAGATCTCATTTATCATTGGATCCAAAGAAGGCAATTTGATTGTCATGAAATTGTTCATGTTTGGCTTGAAGGATATATCCTTAGTTTTTTCTTCCATTTTTTAATGTGTAAATTACATTTTATATGCTTTGCAATTACATTCGTGTTTGGGTTTTTTTATATGTAGATCGTTACATTTTAGAAATGCTTGTATTATTGTATTGGTTTTTTTTTAATGATGTAAATTGTGTATTATGGTATTAGTATGCTTGGCCAAACATGTGCATGAAGATGATGCACAAGTTTTGAGAAATTACTTCTTTTAAGGCCGTTCATCAGTATAGGTTGTTAACTTGATTTATTCCTTTTTTTATGTTGAATTTGTGAAATGAGAGCTTGAAATTGATTTTTGAGTTGGTTTGTTGGATTTAGAAAGCCAAACAAGAAGTCAAAATCAAAACTGAAGATGAACAGGTGTTTAGATCTTTGCTTTATTTTTATTTTGATTTTGATTCTAGTTTTTTTTTTAATTTATTCATACTAAGATTTGTATGATATATGTATAATATGGTCATTTTTATGTAATGATTTTGTGATCAGATAATTTTGTAATGATGTTGTGGAAAAGAATTGTAATCTACTATTATTTATAGGCAGATTTCCTTTCAGAATCTACCGAATTCCACTCTAGTGTCGACAACCTAAAACCTTTGTTATTTTGATTAAAAAAATATAATAATAAGATAATCCGCTAGATTCCTATTCAGAGTCTTTGTAATCTGGCGTTCTATCTTGGCGAACAAATACCTTTGATTTTTTTTTATCAAAAATAAAAAACAATACGACAATCTAGTAGATTTCGCTTGGGCATCTACTAAATTCCACTCTGGTGGCCCGCCCAGCAATCGGACACACTTGGTTTTTTTTATTGAAAATAAAATATAAGATAATCTAGTAGATTCCACTCTAGCATCTGTTAGATTCCGCTCTAGCGGCCCCTCACCGATGATTGAAGATGCTTGGTATTTTTTTTTTTGTTGAAAATAGATATAAGATAATATGCTATATTTTGTTCTGGCATCTATTAGATTCCACTTCAGCATCCGTGCTAAGATGCTAGAATTTTTACTCTACCACCCTGTACTAGATGTGGTTTACCGCATGTTGGGGGTGTTCTAGGAATGCTTTTCCAAGAACCTCCTCGAAAGGTATGGCAAGCAACTCCTCGTGTCTAGACCGATCGGACCCTCCATTCTCACGATGACCAAAGCCCTATGCCGACCAACCCTATTCGACTACTCGTGGCAACGTGCTAACCAAGCCGATTAAAGATACACCACTCACCACGAAACCAGTGGCTTGACAGGTCCCCGACCAGGCCAGCACCCCTCTAAGCATGTTAACACTACCATAAATAGGAGCGAGTCATATCCAAAAAACCACCATGTGGCATTATCTATGCCCTTCAATAAGGAGTCTTCCTTATCCAGAGATTGTGACACCCATCATTAACCACCTAGGGGGAAAATTCGCCTCACACTCGGTCTGAATCAAACTCTATAAAAGGAGCATTAACTCCACTTTAAAGGTAAGTGAACCCTCTCATCTTAACCTTGCCCTTTTTCACCTAGCTCACCTTGATCAGATATCTGACTTAAGCATTGAAGTGCCCTTAGCAAGCACTAAACTGGTGTCCCCCTTACTCCGAGCCATGCCTTTATCCTGTAGTTTTAAGAAGAGCAAATCACCTAGAGGCCAGGAAAACAGTCCGACTATCGTGTATAGCTACACATGGTGTTGGGCCGCTAGAGGTCATCAACACCACAAGTAGTATAGAAGGATACATTGTACATGCCATTGGCCTATTAGTCTGGATGCCCACAATCTAGTTGAATTGTGTGGTGCTAGGCACTGTCCAACTGGACTCTTAGCACTAACGTTGGGAATTTTTAGATAATTAATTGCTTATTTATTTTGAAAAAATATTTATTCAAATTATTTATTGAGATTTAGAATGATTAATTATTTGTATTTAAAAAATTAATTTAAGTCCTGATTGTATTTGCATGGATTGAATTTTCTCTTGCTTTGCATTACCAGGTACCAACGATGATGGTAAAGCAAACAAAGATGATTTTGACAGTGTCTGTAGCTGCACTTTGGGTTCTTCAGTAAGCTGAGTTTCCATTATATAAATTTCTTATGATTTGCTTCAATTATTTATGGGATTTTTAGTTTAGCTTACTTCATTTAATCAATGTCTCTCTCATGTATTATTGTCTAGTAAATTTGTCCTTATGGATCACTTTGATGTCTTAATTTGTTAGTTTCAATAACTTTATTCCTTTCTTTCGTTGCCTTTTTTACAGGTTTAGAATGTTTCTTGGATGGAGTAACTTATGAAAAATTTACTAGTTATTTTGATTCCTACACTAGCTAGCTAGCTTTTTTCTTTCTATTCTTTTTTTGTTTTAGACATGTCATACACATAATGTTTTATGCTGTGAACAAATAGTTAACATGTTAATTTCAATTGTGGGGATTGATTACTACTCTTATTGTATGGAATGATTTATATGTAAAGGTTGTATAGGGCTATTTGGTGGTTTTACAATTCAGTAAAGCATTCATTAGCTATTGAAGTGGACGTTTGTTGTAGTGTTAATATATTTTGTTTACTTAATAGGTCAATTTTTATGTTATTTATTTATTTAAAATCCAATAATATTTCGTGACCAAATGTTTTGGTCACACAAGGCATACGTGACCAAAACTACAAATCGTATGCTCAATAAAAAAATATATTCGGTGACCAAAATTTGGTCGCAAAAAAATAGAGACCAAATAAGCTCTTGGTTGCAAATTAATCGACAACCAAAATAGGCAATTAGTGACCAATACTTGGTCACTAAAAGTAAGTTTTTGTGACTAAAAGTCTGGTCACATAATCTTTCCACAAGTGACCTTTACAATGACCTTTTGGTGGCGAAGTTTGGCTATAAAAAGATTTGAGACCAAATCGGTTTTTGCTCATAGAAACCTTCCATAACTAGTAATAAGCGACCAGCTTGCAATAAAAAATTTTGGTCACGGATAGAAATCAGATATACTATATTTTGTGACCAATTTTTTGGTCACAAAAAATCAAAATTCTTGTAGTGATTAATTTAATAATAAAATCCATCAACACATCCTCCCATTTCCATTTATGACTGTAAAGACTGCAATTTACCCCCTCATCAACACGTCTTCCCATTTTCAAATTAAAAATCTGACAGTCAGAAGACATAAAGGAGTATTGGCCTATACTAAGACCTCCCACATATAACAAGTACCAAATTTCAATTTCTCTTTATAATTAACCTTTTTAAAACTCTAAACAATCTTATTTCTTTTTACAATTCATCTGGTTTATAACTCTCGATCATTTCAAATCAAAACACAAAAACCATAAAAAAAAAGTTGCAATCAGTGCATAAAAGCTCTTGTATTTTGTTCCTTTTCATTTTCTTTTAAAAGTACATAACTAAAAAAATTGGAGAAACAAGAAAAAATTTAAGAATATATATATATATATATATATATATATCAAATTCTACTAGAGTAGTGTGACCAACTGCGGGTCTGGCCACTATGGTGGTGGTTATGACCAACCACCTTTAACAATCATCCAAACTTGGGTTTCTCATCTATCACCGGTGAAGACCTCACCCCCATCAATTCACGTGTCCTCACCAAGCCCTATCGTGTCCCTTGCTAGTCTCCTTCGATGCAAGATTTCTTTCGATTCAATCTTAACGAAAAGAACAACCCAGAAAAAAAAAAAAAAAAACCAAAATCGGGGGCTTTTTTTCTCTCTTTATTTCTCTATTGTCTTTCCTTTTGCGTCACCTTCTAAGCATGTGGAAGCTTAAAAAAATCAAATTTTTTTGCAGCTTAGATGCAAATGAAGAATAATAGGCTTGGGGAGATTTTCACCAAAATTGACAATTAAAGGGGAGCTGAGTTATTTGGAATGAAATTTAAATATGAAGCATAGAGGAAGGGTGGAGAACCGACATGGTAAGAGAAAAAGGGCAAACTAGACATGCACAAGGGAAATAAGTTTTGTAAAGTTTTTGAGGGAAAAAAAGTTGGAAGGAACTTCCATGTTGTGCGTTATAACAACAAGTCTTAGAGTAGTTACTTAACTTGCTTAGACATGATTTTTGAATTTTAATCTTCTTTACTAGTAAGAAAAATGCTGAGTAAAATTTTTCTTAAAAACATACTTGAAACAGTTACGACTTTTGTTGCAACATAAATTAAATCATAAGTATCATAATGAACTTTATAGTTATCTAAAACATTTCATAAAACATATTTTCTGAGATGCTTTTCATTAAACATTTCTTATAAAATATTTCTTTAAACAATTACTTTCTTAAAACTTATTAAATGTTTTTCAAAATAGAGAGGAAACTTTTTTTCAATATAGTGTAGAAACTCTCTTTAGTGGTAAACATGTCCCAATCTTTGCATTTGTCTCGCCCAATATAGATCATCAACTAGTCATATTAGTCTCTTGTAGAATTACCTACAGCATGAAGGAATTTATATTGAGCTTTCGTTCAATAAGTTTAAACATAATTTTACAAAACATAAAAACATTTCACAAAACCTTCCTCTTAAGACCATTATCGTAAAAACATCTTTCATAAATCGTTCCTCATATAACATTTTCCATAAAGTGCTTTTTATAAACATTTCTCGTGATAACATTTCTTAAAAGGAACACAAGTAATATTATAATACATGGTTACATTTATGTTAAATTATGAACGTCTTATCCTCATCCTTATCTTTTCTTTTATCTTGTAGGCTTGAGTGTTCGTATCATTTTCAAATGGGAGGTAAATTGAAAATGCTCCATCAACAATCTTTTCCTCTACCATGGTTACGACTAGGATGCCCATACCTACGGCACCTTTTCTACCTCCCACAGCTACTCCTCGCTCGATGGCTTCTCCTGTTGCCCCTCCGCTCTCCAGCCTGCTGCCGTAAAGGGCTTCGACTTAACGAATCCAAAATGACCTAGATTGAAGGGCGATTTGGGTTAAATGTTGATGAATTTGGGTTTGAGGTTGATTTGGGTTTTCGTTTAGGGTTTTTTTTCCTGTTTTTTCATGGAGAAGTTAGGTTGAAGATCTAGGTTTGTAGTTTTTTTTTTTTTTTTTGAGTTTGTTTTTTTTTAGATTTTTTAATTTATTTTTGTTTTAATTTTAAAATTAATTTTTAGTGTATCAATTATTTGAAGGGAGATTTAGTAATTTCAATTAAAAATAATATCTAACAATTTTTAATAGTCAAACTTAACGGTTTGATTATTAAAATAGTTCTTTTGCAACTAAAATGAAAAGTTGGAGTCAATTCATTAAAAAAAATTGAGTACCAAATGTTCACTTTCATAAAAGTTGGCGACTATTAGAGCAATTTATCCTACTTTTTTTTGTTAAACACTTTCTCCCATGAAAATTTAGGTTTGAAACTCTTGTATCCTTGAAACAAATGGACCCTTTGTTTTTGGGCCGTTTGAAAGAGTGGTTTTAACCAGGGATGGAGCCAGAAACGTTGGCTAGTGGGACCTAAGAAATAAAATAAAAATTTAATCAAAATTTATATCTATTAATGCAATACAATTGTCTCGATGGGTTTTCTTGCCTTGAAAATGTTAGAAGTTTAAAATGATAGTTTTTTTTCCTTCAAATTGAAAACGTTGGGTATTTAACCATCAAACTTTTCTCTCAACGTGATAGGATTAAGAGTAAACACACTTTTACCTTTTGTTTTCACTTTTGGCTAATATAGTTTCAAGGGTAAGAGTTTTTTTTTTTTTTTTTTTTTTTTTTTTTTTTTTTTTTTGCACTCTGGCCTTTGAGCTTTTACATTGCATATAAGACATGAGATTTTTTTTTTTAAAAAAAAGTAGAAGAGTGAAAATGGTAGATTTTTCTTTCATTTGTTTGTTTGTTTATTTGTCTTTTTTTTTTCCTTTTTTTTAAAAAATTTGGGCTATTAAACAAGATTGAGTGAAAAAAATATAGAACCTGTGTGTTTTTGTTTTTAGATTTTTTCAAAAATGTTTTTATACATTTTTTGAAACAAAAATTTTAAAAATATTCTAAATACAATTTTTAAAAAATTCTTATTTTTCAAAACAAAAACATTTTAACTTATTTTGAAAATAATACCAAATAACCCTATAGGGTTTTGAAATTTGAAGGCCATGGTTTTCAGTGAGGACTATTTGTAATAATGTAATATGATATATACATACTCTATTTGGCAAAAGTGGTCTACACTACTTTTTCAGTTACAAACAATGTAAAGTTTTCATATGCTATAATAACAATAAAAAATCGCTACAATGTAAAGCTTTCACATGCTACAGTAAAAACAATTCTAATCATTTTGCCAAATACTCTTATAATATATAACATTTGGGGAAAAAAAAGAGAGTGCCTATGTCTGTGTCAGGTTTGATCATCAGTTATAATTATAAACAGTGTAAAGCTTTCACATGCTGTAGTTCTCAAATCAAAACTATTAGTTTTAACTGTTCTTTCAAACGACCTAAAACTATTGATGTAATAACAAAAAAATATAGTTCCAACTACGTTCTCAAACGCGAGTATTATTGACATAATATATGATCCCACAGTTACAAAAATTAAAAATAAAAACATTATATATGTGAAATGTCACATGTAGGATCACAAAAGGAGGTTAGAATCATAAAAACAAATTATGGGTTAAAATTACAAAATGTAGTTGAAATCACGTCCCTAAATCTGATAGCATTATTGACGTGATATGATCTTACATTGACATAAAAAAAAAATAAAAACATATATAATAGTATTGGTGCAACAAGAAAAGGAAAAAAAAAATGCGAAAAGTGAAAGGCCTACGATGTGAAATATCAATAATGCCCAACGAGGTTACCTTCGCCCAAAACGGTGTATGTATCCAAGTAGCATTCAAACAGTTAGGGACAAAATCGTCATTGCGAACCAAGAAAATAAAATCCAATATCCCGTATAAAAAGAGCAAAATAATAAAATAATAAAACAAAAAAAAAAAAAAGGAAAACGAAAATCGAAGCTCTCTCTCACTTGATCATCAGCACCCTACGGCCTCTAGTACCCTCTTCTTTTTCTTCTCTCTCTTCAGCTGCTGCGTTTTTCTTTCTTTCTCTCTCATATAAGAAGAGAGAGAAATAATCCTCCAAACCCTATCTCTCTCTCTCTTCTCCAAATCCAATCGCATCCAATTCGGCGCCTCGCAGCCGCTGAATCTCTTTTCGTTTTCTCCTCCTTCTCCTCCTTCTCCTTCTTCTTCTTCTTCTTCTTCGATCGAACGGCGGAGATTCAATCCCGAGCGAAAGATTGAGGTATGCAGCAGGCTGATCAGACGGTGCTGAGCTTGAGACCTGGTGGCGGTCGTGGTAGACTCGGTGGTGGTCCTCGCTTCGAGTCCTCCTCCTCTTCTGCTTCCTCGTCCTCGTCGTCTTCCTCCGCTTTCGCCTTCGGTTCCGTATCCTCCGATCTTCCTCTCTTGCGCCCCCATGGCGGCGCTCCTCCGTCTTTCTCTCTAAAGGTAGCGCCGTCAAATCTATACGCCCTTTGTTTGGATCTAGAGTTTCTCTTTTCTATTTCCTTGTTAGATTTGTGTTTTTGTTGTAAGGTTGAGAAAGATACTATTTTTTGTTTGTTTGTTTTGTTTTGTGATATACTTGGTTTCAATAAAGGTTTGGCTTTTCTGAATATTGGATCCTACTTGTCTTACATTCTTGAATGTGAATCGTTGTGTTTTGTTTTATGTGTACATCGTTGAGTTAGATATGGATCTTGGGTCAAGCTTTGGTTGTGTTTGAATTAGCTGTGTTTTTACTCTTAATTTTTTCCCCTTACTTATCACTTGATCTGGGACGTATCACTTAATGCTGCTTGATTAGATATTGTTCGTTTCTTTTTTTTTTTTGGGGCGATGTGTTTGGTTGTTTACTGTTTAAAAGAGTGAAATTAGTCAACGGGAAAGCGTTGAATATTTATGGAATATACTGTAAGTGATGTTTAAAATAAATCAATGTCCTAATTCTTGGTGGGCCACTTAAGTATGTGCACCTGCTGTAAATATGGACATAGAGCTATTTGTAGGCTTTAGGTGGGCATGGTGTGGAGTTTCAGAATGCCCATAAAGGACCTACGAACATTAAAATGCCTGGTTGAGGTTTTTGATATGTTTCTTTCTATCATGGAATTGAATGATATATGTTCTTTCTTAATCGATGCACTTTTCTTGTTGATTTGGTGACGGATTTGTTTCTGGATGTCTTACGTCGAATGTAAGTGAGAGATTTTAACAATTGTTAGTTAGTAGGAATTGAAGAAGATAACTTGCAGATTACACTAAAACGTAATCTTTGGCTATGATTTAATTAATTTTGGCTACATGGTCTGATATGCCTCTTGTCCCTGTAAAGTTGCATGTTGGCTAGTTTCTTGTTGATTCATTTGGTTTGCCATTGCCTTTTTGTAGACTGGAGACTCTCGGTTTGAGGGTCGTGAACATGTGCGGTACACTCGAGACCAGCTTTTGCAGCTTCGCGAGGTAATTAACTATTCTGCGTACTTGATGATCGGCGCAGGCGAGGGAAAAACATCATTGCTAAATGTTGCATCCTAGTGATTTTCTAGAGCTGTCTCTTTCATGTCGTTACTTGCTAACGTACTTTATGTGCAATTTCTATAATATTTCTGGTATTCCTCCTTAGGTTGGTGAAGTCCCGGATGAGATTTTGAAACTTAAACAGGAAATTGAAGTTGAATTTCTTGGTGAAGAACAAAGCTGGGGACGTGGAGAAAGCAATGTGAGATTCTTCTTTTAGATATAATTCGAATTATATTCTTGATGATGTATGCTTGCTTGAAATATTTCTTAGCAATTGTTTGCTTCTATCAAATATTTTTAGCAATTGTTCACTCCTGGTTGCTTTGAGGTTATGGTAAATTACTAAAATCATTTTTTTCTTTGATGATGGTCATGGGGAAATTGTATGTATTCCTCGAGATGTTTTTGTTGATTTCCTTGACACATCTTGTGTATGAATTTTTTTTCAGCCTCCAAATCCACCCCAAAGCCGTTACTCTGAGCCAGACAACCGTGATTGGCGTGGCCGCTCGGCACAGTTTCCTACCTCTGGAGAGGATAGGTCTTGGGAGGCTCTTCGAGAAAGTAGAGAGCTTGGAAACCGAACTGATTCTAGACAGCAGGAACCAAATCAGTTTAATCGTCAGGACCAACCAAACTCGCACTTTGCCAGGGCCTCTAATGAAGGGGTAATGGATGTTCCTCTCATTCTTTAAATAATTTTTGCTGTTCCTAACGATTCTCTAAAACTTACTATTACTCAATCCTCATGATTTTGTTTTTCCTTGGAAAAGGATTACCATGAGATTTTTAGTTGAATTATGTTTTAGACCATGTTTCAGTAGTTCTAGGTTGTGCATTATTTGCTTTTAATTGTGGAAGTTACATCCATGTTTATGCATTATTATTTTTTGGGTGATAATATTGTATTCTATTACTAAGAAATTGTAAGCTAGGACTTGTCAGATCTAGTATGTAGCTTTAAATTGACTCTCATTGCAAATCAACGTGTTTCCGTGTTATTTCAGGGAGGTCCGGCCCCCGCTCTTGTCAAGGCTGAGGTGCCATGGTCAGTGAGGAGGGGAAACTTATCTGAGAAGGATCGTGTTTTGAAGACTGTGAAAGGGTATCATAACGTGTATATTCTATTACGATTTTATTTTTGCCTTGTATGTGGACTGGTGGGTTTTTGCCTTGTTCTATGATCTGCCTCTGCCTCTGCAGCTGTCCGTGTCCTAGTACTGTCTGGAAAACATTGAAGCTTTTCAAATGTCTTATTTAAGCATTTGACTAATCAATGTTTTGATCTGGCTTATGAGATGCTGTGCCAAGTTTTGTAAAGTTATGGTATATTTTGTATTATTGCATGACAGTGGGCACATGGAAACTGACATTGACAAATCTTTTTAACATCTTACTAAAAGTTTAAAAAAGCTAGTTAAAGGTCTATTAGTTTTTGTCTGCTTTCTAGGAAAAAAGATGTTTTCTATGAGTAATGCTAAGTTTTGTTGCAAAAAATAGCTGTTTCCTCTTTGATGAAGTTTTATTTCTCTGGACATAAAATATCGTACCTAGATGAAGCCTAATTTTTGTTTCTTGTCACGTTAAAAGTTATTTTGTGACAGTTAAATTCCTTGTCTTGATCTTAAGTTGTGAAAATCAGGAGTCATTTTTCTTTAATTTTCTTTTGCGTGTATGTATACATATCTATTTTTCCCCCAAAAGGGAAGTGTAGAATTGAATATGTTGAATATTTTGTATTTTTTTTTAATACAGTATATTGAACAAGCTGACCCCAGAGAAATTTGATGTCCTTAAAGGTCAATTAATTGACGCTGGCATTACATCAGCTGACATCCTAAAGGTAATATCTTCATCTACACGCGATTACCACCATTTTAGCTGCGCTTTCTAACAACTATGAATCCTGTTTCTTGTATTTCAGGATGTTATCTCACTCATCTTTGATAAGGCCGTGCTTGAACCTACATTTTGCCCTATGTACGCTATTCTGTGTTCTGATCTTAATGAGAAACTCCCTCCGTTCCCATCCGATGAACCTGGTGGTAAGGAAATCACGTTTAAGCGTGTGCTCTTGAACAACTGCCAGGAGGCTTTTGAAGGTGCGGACAAACTCAGGGAAGAAGTGCGGCAGATGAATGCTCCTGAACAAGAGATGGAACGCAGAGACAAAGAAAGATTGGTCAAGCTTCGTACACTTGGAAACATTCGATTGATTGGAGAGCTTCTGAAGCAGAAGATGGTACCTGAAAGGATAGTCCATCACATTGTTCAGGTTCTTTTCTGGTTGCACCTTTGTCTGCTCAGAGATTTCTTGAACCCCATAATGTTTGGAAGTGTTTGACATTGGAAATTTTTATTGGATTGTGAAACAGGAACTTTTAGGATCTGATGTCAAAGCTTGCCCTGCGGAGGAAAATGTTGAGGCAATCTGCCAGTTTTTCAACACAATTGGTAAGCAGCTGGATGAGAGCCCGAAATCACGGCGTATAAATGATATGTACTTCAGCCGATTGAAGGAACTGACCACAAATCCTCAGCTGGCTCCAAGGCTGAGGTTCATGGTCCGTGACGTCCTCGATTTGCGTGCCAACAACTGGGTACCCAGGCGTGAAGAGGTAGGCTGTCCTTTTTTTTTTTTTTTTTGGTGTATTTTAATTGGTGTGGCATTTCTAATCTTCTGTTCTTTAGGTAAAAGCCAAAACCATCACCGAAATACATACGGAAGCTGAAAAGAATCTTGGATTACGACCTGGTGCCACTGCAAGCATGAGAAATAGCCATGGCCTGATTTCTGGTGGTCAAGGGAACGCGAGCCCGGGGGGCTTCCCCATTGCAAGACCAGGTTTAGGGGGTATGATGCCTGGAATGCCAGGAACCAGAAAGATGCCTGGGATGCCTGGAATGCCTGGGATTGGAATGGACAATGACAACTGGGAGGTGCCTAGACGGTTAATGCCAAGGGGTGATGGTGCAGGTACGCTGACTGCTGGACGTGGCCAGTCACCTTTGATTGGCAAGTCAGCACCTCTTAATACGAGGCCGTTACCTCAGGGTAGCGGTGGACTTATTAGTGGCAGGACTAGTGCCTTATTGCTGGGCAGTGGTTCTCCTGCTCGACCATCAAGTGTTGGTTTTGGTACAGAAGCTCCAACTCAAGTCCCTTTGTCTGCTAGACCTGTTCCGGCTACATATGTGCCTCTGGTTGCTGAGAAGCCACAAGCTCCAGCTGCAGGGTTGAATCCTGCTGATCTCCACAAAAAGACGATCTCCCTTTTGAAGGAATATTATGGTGTGATGATATTAGATGAAGCACTTCATTGTGTGGAGGAGCTGAAGTCTCCAGCTTACCACCCTGAGGTTGTAAAGGAGGCGATTTCACTCGCACTGGAGAGTAGCCCACCATTAGTAGAACTAGCTGTGAGGCTTCTTGAGTATTTGTTGTCTAAGGAGGTCCTTACAGTTCGAGATATAGGGACTGGATGTTTGCTCTATGCATCATTGCTGGATGATCTTGGCATTGATCTGCCAAAAGCACCCAAGGGTTTCGGTGAAATCGTAGGGAACTTGCTTTTGATTGGAGGTTTGGATTTCAAAGTAGTGAAGGAGGTTCTTAAAAAGGTGGAAGATGATCGCTACCAAATCGCTATTTTCGACGCAGGAATGCATATCATTAGCGAGAGCCCGTCTGGACAAAGCTTATTGGAAGCACACGCATCTGATGTCGATGCCTGCCGGAGTCTGCTTAAGAGGTCCTAAAATATTTTTGCATCAAGTACTTTGTTTTATGTAACAACAAGAACTCGTCGTTTTGTTTCACATTTTCAATCCCTTTTTCTATTCCCCCCCATCCGAGGAGAGCTAAGTTGTGTTACAATATGTGATAAGGTGGACAGCTGCAAAGAACATATAATTTTGTTGGAGTTGTATATTTTTTTTCCCCCAGAGATAACAGCGCTGTGTGCTTTTTAGAGGAAAGAAAAGAAACCATACTGCCATGGATTTTGTTTCTGGAAGTGGCTGATCATGGGCCAAAACTGCTCCAATAGAGTAGACCGTTCGGGATCCAGATGGTTTTTTTTTTTTTTTTTCAATTAGTTCTGTACCATTTTTCCTTTTCCTTCTGTTTGAAATTTTCTCGACCGAGTAATTTAGTTCATTGTTAAACTACCGAGTTCATAAATGCTGTCTTTGTCTCTTACTACTTGAAAGGATATCGATATATTTCTTGCTTATGCTTGTTTTCATCTAGATGTTTCTTTCTCGGTTCACATGAAAGCTGCTCGGTTTATACGCCCATGTTTTTGCAAGATCTTATATTCTTTTGGCGAAAACTGGAGATGATTATACATCATACGAGAAAAACGGAGCAAAAACAAAAGAATTATAGATCCTATTCATTACTTGACATTCTGAATGAAACAAACATGTTTCTTCAAATTTTGACTTGAAACCACCAGAAGCTCAAATAGTATGGGTGCAAGACGCGGGCAAATCAACATCCCTGCTTCTAAGTTCTAATGTTGCTGAAGTCTTGAGCTTGAGTTCCCTACTATGAACTAAACATACTTTTTACGCCCCTTAATCTATAACAATTTTTTTGATTTAGCCCTTGAACTTTGAGATGATATGTTTTAAATGAAATATCACATGCACCACACTTCAAGTATTTATCATTTTTTTTAAATCCTTGACCAGTACAACGCTTCACTTTTTTACAACCTTAAATAAACCAAAACTAAGTAACTTCATCCACAAAAATAATGTTTTAAAATTTGGGAGGATAAATCTAGAGATATATTATAGATTAAGGTACATAATGAGTACGTTCTAAAGTTCGGGAGAAACTTTTGCTAGAAAATGTTGACATAAGTGATATAGTTTTAGTGCAAACTTTATCCATTTTTTTTAAAGATACTTTATCCATTTTTTTTCAAAGATACTTTATCTATTAAAAAAGTCATAAGATGCCCAAAATCTTTGCAAAAATAGTATATTCGAGTCCTTCTGCTATAATTGATAAGTTATGTAGAGAAAATTCCTTTTTTTTTTTTTTGAAGTGAGAAAATCATTCTAGTCCTTGTAATTTTTGGTACTGTTTGAATAGTACCATATGTTTATTTTCCTTAAAAAAGAAAATACAAGTATAAGGTTATCTTGTATGAGAGTACTAATGCAATTTATCAATTATATGAGGCCTTGTGTTTGAATCTTTCCACTTAGAACTAAAAAACAACAAACTCTAGGACGCTCAAACTCTTTGCTAAAATCTTATATTCGAGTTGTCCTTCTAGCCCAGCCCAACCGGGGCCAACATTTACTGCATGCAAAGACGACAATTTTGGTCACTTTTCACGTCAGAATCATGGTTTCACTCTCACCGATCTTTGCACCTAACAAACTGCCACATCACACCTGACGATCGGCCACTTCTACCAATCAGAAAAGACCACGAGAGCTATACCTTCTACATCTATGGGCCTGCCAAGAAAGAGCCCCAACATAAATTTTTTTTTTTGTTTTAAGGCGATTTCGATAAAATTTAATGTTAAAAAATATATAATACCGATAAGTAGAATATTTTAACCCTTTAAGAATTCATTTAATAAAAGAAAAATCTCATGTGGTGTCAATTCAAACCGTCTAACTTCAATAAAGCATGTACAATAAAATGCCTTACAAGCTCTTCTAATAATTAATCATATCTTACAATTAGAGGTGTCTGTCTAGCCTCATCCTTATGAATTGAAAGGAAAAATTAGGTTAAGTTAGCCCAAATCGTGAAAAGGGTGGCCCAGCCAAGCTGGCTCGTAGCGCACAAAGGATTTTTCATTTTTATTTTTTAAAAATCTAACCCAGCCGACCTGAAAATGGTGGGGCCGGCGAAATGGGACCTCGGGCCAGCTTGTTTGGGCAGGCCAAAATTGATACCTGTACCCACGACTCTTCTCTGTTACTACTTACTCACGACTCGCCTCTTGCTACTTTGTTACGTTGTTTTGTCATGTTAATGGAGAAAAAAGGTCAGTTTATGCAAGTCCAAGCGTGTCTGCTAGGGATTTTTCCCCTTCTTCCTTCTTACTTCTTTCTCTTTGTGCGCCATAGGCTTTGGGTTGGAGGCCATCGTCGCTCTTGGTGGCTCTGTTTTCGGCCCAGAGATGGTCTCGGGGCCTCACAACGACATTTCTAATGGTGTACTTCAAGATCTCGTTTTTCTTGAGGCGTTTTTCGATGAATGGGAGGGCGGCTCTACCCGTTTTTGGGGTGCTCTTCTTGGTTTTTGCCAGAGTTTGGCGGGATCAGGGCCTGTTCTTCATCGTCCTGATTGTGGGGTGTGGTTTGCGTGGGTGGTGGTTGTTGATGGTGGTTGGGCGGTTGCCTCCGACATTGTGTGATTCTATAGGTGGTTTGTACCCGTCTTGGAGTGGTTTTCTTTGCCCTGGTGGTGCTACCCGATTCGGGGGTTGCGCCTGGTCATGGTGGAGTCATTTGGCTAGTTTTGGTGGTGAACTCCCGCTATCATCGCCGTCTTCTTTGTGGTAACCATGTTTTCTACAAGTCTCTATCTCATCCTCATGCACAGTGGTCATGGAGTCTCTGTCTATCGGTATATGCGCGAGGCCGAGCCTCTCATTTGTTTGCTTCTTTCAGTTAGGTAGTTAGCTTTGTACTTATGTTTGCAGATCATTCTCTGTATTTGTCTTAGCCTCTGTTTTGTTTCTTATGTCGGAGCTTGTCTGCAACATTTATCTCTGTAGTTTGTTTGGTTTATGGTGATGATCTACATGGTACTATGTTTTGACACTTCTGTGAGGGTATTCAGAAGAACGTAATGTGTGCTTGTTTTATGGAAGTGTCGAAATACTCCTGTTCTTTTATGGGCTTTCGTCACTCCCCCTTCTAGTGCGTAATACTGTCTGTATTTGATAGCGGTTGGGTGTTGCTCTGTATTACAGAGCTTATCACATCATTTGTATTAGTCCTTATGATTTTCTGAATGAAATCTCCGTTTCTTCTTGAAAAAAAAAAAAGACTGAAAAAAGTCTGGCCTTTTATCCTAAGCCATAGTGCGACATTTTCAAAGCGAAAATCAAGGCTCCCGTTACACATACACAAGAATTTTTAGCTATGCAGCGCCCTATGAGTTGCATGACTATCGAGTGAAAGACCTCACCACCTTGATATATATATATATATATATTGAGCGTATACTCTGGGTTCTTTTGGCAATTTCGAATCATTGGATGTTGCTGGTGAAAGGTTCTGTTGCTGGGCTCCTGGTAATTTCATCAGGAGACCTATTTGTAAAGGCATAGGAAGAATTTTAACACCACAATAATTAAAATATATATAAGTCAACAAATTTATTAAAAACATGATGAATAATAATATAATTTTTCTTTTGTTTTCAATTTTTTCTAAGGTGTGAAATTGAACAATTTGATTTTTGTTTGAAGCAAAAGAAATAAATAGTCTTTTAATTGGGTCAGGCGTATCTCATTTGATTGTTTTTTTCTCAATTTTGATAGGCATTTAAGATTAAGAATTAATTACTACATTTGTTAAAAAAAAAAGGTTTAACAACTACATTGCAAAAAAAAAAAAAAAAAGGTAAATATGTCAAGAATCCTTTATTTATGCAACTATTGTGCGTTTTCTGGATTCTTCTGTTCGTAGTATTACGAATCCTCAACTACTCGTAACATTTTGAGTTGTCGTTGTGGGATTTTGTTTGATTATTGTTTTCGGTAATCTAGTGAAAAACTTTGGAAACCAGCATTGGAGGTTGCTAATGATCGTCTCTGGACCCTCTTTTTTTTTTTTTTGGTTCTCATCCTCAGATAAAAAGATTTGGGATCATATGAGCCCTGAATTTTACGGTGTCATTCATTTTATCTTTAAAATTTAAAAATCATCACTTTATTTCTTGAATTTTTAAAATTCCTCACATTTTATCCCCTGAAATTAAAGAAAAAAAATACTCATTTTGCCCATAACTTTTAAAGCTCCTCTTACTTTGTCGCCTAAATTACTAATTTTTTGTTCAAATAAACAAAATTAAGCCTATGTGATTAGCACATGAGTCACCTGTAAAGGTAAAAATAAGATTTTATCATTTCTAACTTTTATTTCACTTTTACACTCTCACTTAACACCATTTTTTTTTTCTGAACTTTTATTTAGGAAGGGTTACTTGTACATATCTTATTATTTTTAATGTGTAACTTATTTAATAAGTCGATATTTAAATTTGAACACTAAAGATGATGAATTACATATTAAAGATGAGATTTTATCATTACTAACTTTTGTTTCACGTTTATACTCTCACTTGACACCATTGTTTTCCTGAACTTTTATTTAGGAAGGGCTTACCTGTACATATCTTCTTATTTTTAATGTGTAACTTATATAATAAGTTTATATTGTTCGTTGATATCTAAATTTGAACACTAAATATGATGAGTTACATGTTAAAGATGAGGAGATATTGACAAACAATATCAAGAAGAAATATGCATACAGACTCTTCTTAAATGAGAGCAGAAAAAAAAATTAAATGAGAGAGTAAAAATAAAATAAAATTTAAGAGTAATAAAAATCTCATATTTGCTCTTACAGGTGATCCATCTGCAAATCATATGGGCTTAATTTTATCTATTTGAACAAAAAATCAGACAAGTAAGTGGAGCTCTGAAAGTTTAAAGACAAAATAGTTTTTTTAAAATTTAGGGAGTAAAGTGAAGAGTTTTGAAACTCTAAAAGAATAAGGTTATGATTTTAAAGTTTATAAGGCAAAATAAAGGATGCCTGAATGTTTCGTTAATAACTAAAGATTTATTTTCTTCATAATCTAGCAGTTTACTAGCATATTAGTTTGACTTAAGCGACCTATTGGGAGAGAACCAGTGGTCGCCGATTCCATTGACATAATTTAGTAGATTACGAATAGAAATGTAGTAGATTACTACAACTTCTAGCACCGACGATTGGCAAAAATAACTTCGGGAAATCATTTTTGTTGGCTTTTGGACAACTTTCAAGAAGAGCAGCATAATTCTGACTAATTTTCCTAAGAGACATGTTTAAAAGAAAATAACATGTTATATTGCAATTTTAAAAAACAGGTTTATTCATGTTAAAAAGTTATACCACAATACTATTTATATTACATATTTAATTTGTATCATACATAAACATATATGACATTTATAAAAAAATATTTTAAAAGACAATATGTTTGTGAAAATTCCTTTCCTGTTTTTCCTCCTTTTTCAAAAAGAGAATTTTCATAAATGTTACCTTTTAATATTTACTTTTTATAAATACTATGCATGTCTATTTATGACATAGTTTAACTTGTAATATGAATGATAGTGTAACATAACTTTTTTCTAATAAGCCGTTTGGAAGAACGTGTTGGAACCAACCAACAGCTTTAATTTGAGAATTATAGCATGTGAGAAGCTTTATATTGTATCATATGAGAGCTTTGCACTGTTCACAGTTGTAATCGATAGTTAAAAGTGCCTTTCCTAACTGCCCATAATTGTGGCATAAATAAAGAGAATTTTTAAAAGTGTGACATAATATCTAACTTTCTTTTTCCAAAATGTATGTAGTCCATTCTCTAACATGGGCTTAAAATATACAAAAAAAATAAAAATAAAAATTACATAATCTGTTAATTTTTTAAGGAGAATTAATATCTGTCTATATTATGCAAATATCACTTATACGTTTCTTTTTTAAAATTTCATATATTCAGAATCCTAAAATATCTTCTAACTAAATGTTATCATCTATTTAAATTTTTATAACAAATTTTCTTATTTTTTGAATAGTTAAATTAGGTAAAAAATATACACGTATATTTCTTATTTTAATATGTTACATTGATGCACTATCACTATCACTCGAAGTCTTAAAAAATGAAACGAATGTTATTGAGTATAATTATCATTACATATCATTAACTTGATGATATAATAATTATATAACCTATAAGATACATAAAAAGACTTAATAAATATTATATCATTAATTTAATTACATATCACAAAAAAAAAAGAAATATTATTTACTTGATGTCTTAATAAATGAATGTCATTGCGTATTATTATCATTACATATCATTAACTTAATGATATATCAATTATATAACTAATAAGACATATAAAAAGACTTAATAATACTTTGTCATTAATTTCATTACAACACTTTAATTTAATTTGTTAGTAAAACTATATCATTAATTTAATAACAATATCTTAATTCCAATTTATCAGTAAAACAACCTTGTCAATAAAAAAATTTTATCTTTTTAGAAAATTTTAAAATCGTTATTTTATATACCAATTTAAATTTAAGCAACAAACCCTCTAATTTCAAGGATTTTTTTTTAATATAATGATATTATAATCTATTATTTGAAATCTTAAATACATATATTATAATTATTTTAAAAAATAAATTAAAACTAATAATATTATTATCATGGTTATTAACTAAGACATATAAAAAATATTCATACACTACAAACATATTTTAATTCTTCAAAAAAAAAAAAGAAAAAAAGAAAAAAAAAGCATACGTCTCGTTGACCCAAAAAAAAGGACAAAAAGACATATAGCCCATTGTACTACACTTATTTGGCCCACCTTCCTCCTCACATCTCTCACTCTCAGCAGATCAGTCTCTTTCTTGCTTATCAGTTACCCCATAAACTCCAAAATTCTTGAACCCTGCTTGGATTCAAGCAGATAGCATAAACTCACACTCTCTCTCCCCCTCCCCCTCAAAGCCTTATCCCTTTCCCACCTCCCCATAATATGCAAAAAATTTCACTCAATTACATTCTCAAGCATGTAGAACCACAAGCACATCATAATCATGCTCCCCCAAAATCAAATGCAAGAAACCCAAATCCTCTCCTTCACCAAATGCCTCCCTTCCACCACCACCACCACCACCAAACCCCATTTTCCCACTCATCCCAACCATGATTTTCCCTCACTTTCCCACCCCAAATCCCTCCGCCTTCCCACACTTTCCACCAAAACAAACACCCCCTTAAACCCCACCAACACCAACACCAACACCTCCACCTCTGACTTCCAAGAGAAATTGCTCTATTTGGACTCCATTGGCATAGATTTCCTAACCATAATCCACGACCACCCTCCGATTGTCTCCTTCCCCCTCTCCGAGATCAAATCCACCGTCTATTTCATCGCCTCCTTCGGAGTCACGGCCGTGGAGTTCCGCCGCATCGTCGGAATGTGCCCGGAGGTCCTCGCCTCTAGGGTTTCTGACATCGTCCCGATCTTCACGTTCCTGATACGGGAGGCCCGCGTCAACGGCTCCGATTTGAGGCAAGTGATCAACGGACGCCCGAGATTGCTCGCCTGCAGCGTCAAGAACCGCCTCCGCCCCACGCTTTACTTCCTCCAGAGCCTCGGAATCTCCGAGGTCAACAAGCACACCAACCTCCTCTCCTCCAGCGTCGAGGAGAAGCTCATCCCGAGGATCGACTACTTCGAGAAGATCGGGTTCTCGCGTCGGGATTCGGTGTCGATGTTCCGGCGATTCCCGCAGCTTTTCTGCTACAGCGTGAAGGAGAATTTCGAGCCGAAATTCGACTACTTCGTCGTCGAAATGGGGAGGGATTTGAAGGAGCTGAAGGAGTTTCCGCAATACTTCTCTTTCAGCTTGGAGAAGAGGATAAAGCCAAGGCACCAGTGCTGTGTAGAGAAAGGTGTGTGCTTTCCTTTGCCTATATTGTTGAAGACTAGCAATGCCAAGTTTAGAGATAGATTGGACATTTGTTGTAATGCTTCAATGCCCTTTGAGAAATCTCCCTTGTGGTGTACAAATTGTGATATTGACTGAATATAAAGAACCAAAAAAAAAAAAAAAAAAGAAGAAAAATCAAATGTGACATTGCATGCAGTATAAATTTCATTTGCTGATTTTTTGGATGAAATTTTGGTGGGTTCTGTTGCAAGTTTGATTCTTTATGTCTTTTTGATATTTCTGTAGTTTTTCTGTGCATATGATGGTAATAGGTTGGAACTTGTCAAGTAACTTGGCTAGCTTATTCGGCAAATAGCATAAGGAACAATCCTATTTAATCTTATAGGTTACAAGCCCTCTACTAACAAAATAGTAGGTCCAGTCTAAAAAGTATATGATATGCTAGATTGGGATCTATAGTTTTGAAAATAGTAGGGTTTTAACCATGGGATGAAAAGGGTTTTTCTACCCTAAATTGCTCCGATTTGTTTTATGAAGTTTAGGTGGTTTTGTTACTTTGTGTGAACAGATTGGCTTGTTTGTCTTTATGATATTTCTTATGTTTTGTTGTGCCTGGTGATGATGATAGGATTAAATTATTCGGAGTAACTTAATTAGTTACGACAAGAATTTAAACATGACTCTGGGAAATGGCATTAATTGCTCTGATTATTATTGTTATTATTATTATTATTATGGAAGTTTTGGTGGGGTTTGTCATTGTGCGTTGTGTGAAGATCCTGCTTGCTTCTGTTATTTTTGAAGTGTGACTGTACCAGTGCCTGGTGATGACCAAGGTTGGAACGTTTGAAGCATCTCTATGAGTTAGTATTCACTGTTATTCTATGATTTGTTGGTGGGTTAGGAGGATTTTCTTCATCATTACATGATTAGAGAAAGGCAATGTCGAGTTTAGGTACGGGGAGATTAGGTTGTGAACCTTCCATGCAAGTAGAGATTTTCTTTTGTGCTGTCCATATTCCTATTGATTTGGTTTACCGTCCAAATATTTGTATGCTCTTGCTTACGGCTGCAGAGCATATGAAAGTGAGAAACATAACACCGTATTTATTCAACATAAGGCTGACATTTTACGTGTAATAAATATCATGTTATGCTTTTTTACTTCTACTGTTAGACGTAGAAGTACGGGAAGACAGTAGACAAGCCTCTCTCTTACACCCACCCACACGCTTGCATACACGGTGTTTCTACAGTCCTATCAATGGGCTTTTGAAGACCAAAACTTCACTTGCTTTGTCACCGTCCAAGTTACAATTGATGGTTGAAGCTAGGGAAGGGGCAAGGATAGTCGAGGGCATTGCCGTCGGTTGTAAAACTGGCTACTTTCTAGTTTGGAATTTGTGAGGCAAGTGAAAAGTGACATGTCGTATGCTTAATGGGATAGCCAGAAACGACGCCATGTCCACCTTGTTCCGTATTCGTAAAAGCAACACGGCGTTAACTGAGGGACTTTCGATGAGGGATTATTAGAGCCGTTACAACGGCGGAAGCATTCAAATTGTTGAAAATTGTGGAAATAGCATGGTTGTGCTGGAGAAGGAGAGCATTTGTGAGGAACCCGGATCAATTTTTGGGCAATCTATTTGTTATAACCTGTATAGTGGGTGTTTGGAAGAGTGGTGAGAACCATTTTTACTGTAGCATGTGAGAATTTTTTTACTGTAGCAAATTTTTTTATCGTTACTGTAGTATGTGAGAACTTTTTACTATTTATAACTGAGATTGTGGTGGAAACTACTCACACCAAACAGCCTTATAAATTTCAAAGTCAGGGTGAGGAGACCAAAATTGTGGGACAAAACTTCTTCCGCAATATCGAATCACATAATAAGGCACTTCTTTGGTGGAAATTTCTGTCAGTGGCACACGTTTTGAAGCCTTTAGATAATGATCAAAATTATATATATATATATATATATATATATATATTTTCTGCAGGTCTAATGGCTGAAAACCTAGTGGTGCGTATTGGCTTTTGGTTATTACTAAAGAAATTATGCGTACGTAATCAAGCAACAGGTTCCACAAATTGAATACTGTGTGTTCATGTAACTAAACTATGTACAATAAATATTGTAATAAACATAAATTGTTTCTAAGTAAGTTAGCTTCAAAACAGAGAAGCTCGTAATGTGTAATTTTGACAACTAATAACTGCTTGCATAGCAGTACACAATGATTATATTTAGATTAATTTCACATATGGTCTTTAAGTTGCCTTAGTCATATTTTAGTCTGACTTTTTTAAAGCCTCACTCTGGCATTTTTTTCATTACTTTATTTTAGTTTTAGTCCTTTCGTCAATTAGGAGTTAAATATTTAACAAAAAATTTTTAAAATGTCCAATGTTGATCTATAATATATTATTGGATTAATTATATAAAAGTGTCTTAAATTATAGCCTTTGTAACACTTTACTTCTTAAACTTTAAAACGTAACATCTATTCCTTCATAAGTATGAAATGTAAAAAAAAAATAGTCTTTTTGTTAAAATTTTAACGAAAAATTGACAAATGATTATAATGTTAGAAGTATTTTAGTAATCTTGGTTATAAAAATAACCATAAAAATTAAAATGATAATAAAAATAATATTTATTGATGATTAAAAAAAAAACAATTAAAAGCATTATTTCATCGGGATTCTTTTTTGATATATCAAAATTTTTTTCAAAATTTTATTTTTTTCACACTGGAAAAGTATTTTGAAATTTTAAAAATTATATATGTTAGTGAAATGAAAAAAAATATAACATAAATGTATTCAATATAACAAAAAAAACATACAACACGAAATTTTCAAAAAGAAAAAACTTTGACAGTATTAATAAACTTTCTTTCATATTTTTTAAGTTTTAAGTTTTTATTGTTATTTATATTGTTTAAGATTTAAAAATACTTTTTGAGTGTGAAAAAAGAATAAAATTTTTAAGGAAATTCTGGTATATAAAAAAAAAAAAAGAAGGATTCAAAATGTAGTATGTTTTTAATTGATTTTTTTTTTGTTTTTAATCATTAATAAATACTATTTTCATCATAGTCTTAATTTTTTTTGTTGTTCCCATAACTAAGATTACCAAAATATCCCTAATTTTAAAATTATTTATCAATTTAGCGTTAAAATTTTAACAAAAGGACCATTTTTGTCAATAATTCATACTTTAGGGGAATGGATGTTACGTTTTGAAGTACGTGAGGCAAAGTGTTACAACGAGTATAATTCAAAGGGAATTTTTATAATTAACCCTATGTTATCTTGTTTTAGTTTTGGTCCTTAAACTATACTAATAGAAAGATCATAAGTAAAACAACGAGATAAGGTGTAGACTTGTGTATTAAACTGTAACACCCAATTTTTTTCTTTCTTTTTCTTCTCCTTGAGAACCACCCCTAGTGACACCTCTATTTTCTCATTGATTTTATTTGATTTTCTTCACCTGCTCCCTCTCATCTTTTTCTTCTTTTTCATCTTTCTTTTTGTCTTCTTTGTCTCTTTCCTTGCTTCCACTCGCATGAACATAGAATATGTAGGCCAAATATTGTTTCCTCTTCGTTTCCTTTATATAAGCCCAACTTATCATTCTTTCCCCTACGATAGAGAACCCAACAAAGAGAAAGAAAGATGGAGAAAAAAGAGCGAGAGAGAAAGAAATATGAGAGAAAGAAAAGAGAAGTAATAGAGAGAATTTTATCCAACCTTTTAACAGCTTTGTAAGTATTTCCTCCACTATATTACTTGAACAATAGTATGTTGTGAAAACATGCTTTTAATTAATACTATGATTATTGTTATGAATATATTTTTGAGGAATTTTATATAGAGTATTTTGTATGTATATTGTAAACTTTTGTGCTTATTATCAACCAAAATTTGGAGAAAAAGATGAGAAACCATGAATTGGAGTTCTGGAAAAATTTCTAGAACAAAAACGACAATACTAGCCTAAAAATGGCATACTGTAGCTGCGCCATTATTGTAACTTGAATAATGCCAATGACATGATGTCGTTTCAGTATAGATTTTACTGTTGTATTGTAGCATACGTCATTTACTATAGCAGTCCTAATTTACTTACATATTTATAGTCAAATTGTTTATGAGGCACACTAATAAATAAATTGACATAATGATAATTTGAATGGTGATATTTTTAGGATGATTTCTAACTATAGATGACATAAAGTTGTCGAGATATTTGAAGCATATGTAGTGATGGTGACAAACTAGAAGTTATTAGTAGATTAGTTATCAAAGAGGTAGAGATTTTATTACTTAACTTTTGTAAGGGTTTGTTTAATTAAAATTGGTTCTCTATTTTATAAGATAAATTATATATTATTTTGTTAATTTTATTATATGAATATCACTTAAGACATAACACTATAGACTCGTCCTGTAGTGTATCGTAGGGTCAAGTGATTTAATATGTTTTAATACAATTTTGAGAAATATGATTAGATAATGCAGACTCTATACATATCGGTAAAGACATCAGAGGATGGTGAGATGTGAAGAGGGTAGCGGTTACATTCTTAGGCATGTATACCCTAAAAAGTAAATAGGAGGGAGCAGTTGGCTTTCCCTTGGGTTGAAAGTTTTAGAACGCACTACACGGAAAACGTCTTGGTGAGGATTTAGGACTCGATGTTCCCTTGTCGACAACTTATGGGTTGGAGTTTTGCGTTATCAAACATGCCCTTCAGGGATTACGATAAGTAGAGACGAAATTCTAAGTTTCATCGTGGATATCGACAATTATATTTAAGCATATATAATATTATATAAAAAATAGTAAAGTTCATTTATAGAGCATTCACTAGTTATGAACATAATGAAATTTTTTTAACGTAAATAATATTATGTTGGAAATAAACTAACCTAACCATGTAGGTGTTAACATGGTAAATAATCAAACCTAAAGGTGAGTAATGGTTTTCCTATTAGGCATATCGATGCTCATTTCCTATTATTTTTACCTTTCAGATGAAGTTCAGTGTAATCTATTCAACGAGGAGTAGACAACAATGCTGCCTATGACATGTCGGAGTTACTTTTAGCTTTATATATATTTCGTTTGACCATATAAGACTCTTCAACTGTAGTGTTATTTGTGTTAAATTATCTAATGACTAGGAGCTGTATAATGATAATGATGGTTGTACTTTTAATATTTTATGCTACACTAAACTATGGATAGACATTTTAAATATATTCTCGTTATGTTTTATTTTAAAGACTCTTGGGCATTATTTTAAAATTTATTTATATTTACTAAATACTACTTCCCCCACTTAGGAGCAGTACATAAACATAATCTAAAGGTATATATTTCATGAAATCAAAAACCTCGAGGTATATTTTTGAATAAACTTGAAGCAGAGGATATCAAAAGGTAAGGATTAAGTACAAAAATTTACCCTTAACTATAACCCTTGTAACATTATATTCCTTCAATTTCAAAATATAATATTTGCCTGAACTTCAAAACGTAACGTCTATTTCCCTCGATGATTTTGAGCATAAATGACACAATACTTACATAAATAATAGGATTATTGAACAATTTAATGAATCATTAGATTGTTAGCTTACCGTAGTGCAGGCACATGAAAGTAAAAGAAGAGATTTTTGTTTTAAAAAATACTTTAAGGTTTTTTAGTTTATATTTTTAACATTTAGAATTTTTAAATTATTAACTTTTTAAATTTAATTTAGTTTTAGACATGATAGAATTATCAAAATACTCCGATATTATGTACTAAATTTTAATTATGTACTAAGTTTTATTAAAAGTTTTAATAAAAGGAGTTTTCTTGAAAATATTTTATGGTTTGAGTGGGACGCATGTTACACTTTGAAATTCAAGGGGTACAATGTTACAAGGGTCATCGTTGAGGAAGAATTTTTATAACTAATCCAAAAGGTAAATATCTATGTCATCCGTTATGTTTCTAATAGGTATAATTATAATTAAATTAATTATTAGTGTGCCAATCAAACATTTGTAAAAATTTTGTTTAATCTAAAATCTATTTCATATTATCTACTCTACCTATTTTCAATTTTTCTAAAATTTGCCTACACCTATTTAGTATATTTATCAAAATGCCCTTAAAACTTTTACCTAATTACAAAAATGCCATTTGGCATTTTATCCCCAAAAGTCTTCAGAGGAGACTTAATTACACTAGCCCTTAACCCCACTTGTCCCTTTCGTCATTTCTTCTTTTTCTTGATATTTTTCTTCTTCTCTCTTTCACGTTTCCCCTTTTTCTTTCTTTTCTTTATTTGTTTCAAATCAAAGATTTCCAAACCCAATTTCTGCAAATTAAAGATTTGCAACAAAGATCTAAAATTATTTTTCTTGATCTTCCATAATCACAAGACAAGGATCAAGCATCTTGCAAGCAGAATCACCATTTTCTTTAATCTTAAAGTTAGATTTTTAAACTAAAACTTTGATTTAAATTTGTGTTTAAGTATAAAAATTATGAGAAATGGGTTTTTTGATGTTTATGGATAATTATATATTGTTTATACATTGTTTTTATGCTTAGAAAGCTGTTAGAAAACCAAAATTTTGAAGAAAAGCTCAAAATTCAGATTTTTGGGCTCTCTATGGAAAATTTCCAAGCACATGTCAATCTTCCTAGAAACCACGTGTCGTTTTTCATAGACATTGCTTATCGTTTTTCTTAAAAACTACAAGTCGTTTTCATAAAAATTACATGTTGTTTTTGTTAAACATAAAATATAACTAGAAACTTGCTCTCCTCAAGACTCAAATCTATAACCTCCTAATACTTTAAAATACCTTTCACCATTTCACTGATTCTATTCTTTGTCAATTTTCTTGCTGTTTGATATATTATAGGTCAGATTGACTCGATCCTAATACAAAATCTTTATTCAAATGTTTTATTCGAAAATATTTTAATCTTATATTATTTTATTTTAAATTATTTTTAGAACATTTTAGATTGGAATATGGGTCAATTTTTGTTGTCATTAACATTACATTATGCGTTTAATTTTATATGCATATTTTGAGTGTATTAATCTTCATAGTACACTAATAAAAATAGATGATAAATTGACATGATTATAAAGTAGGATTTAAGTTAAAGTATGATTATTTTATACGTCCTATGATAACGATGTCTTGAAGCCTACATGGTAAACTTGGTTTCGTGAGCTGGAAGTTATCAATAGTATATTGGCCAAAAGGTAGGGAATCTATTACTCATTTTTTGTGAGGTTTTATGGAACCAAAATTGTTTCTTTATATTGCAAGATATATATATATATATATATATATATATTTGAACTGTTATTATGAATATCACTTATGCGACAATAGCATGAACCCGTCTTGCAATGTATAATGGGGAATAAATTGATTTGACATGTATTGAATAAATTGAGAAACATGGTTAGGAAATATACTTTATTTATAACAGTAATGGTTATGAGAGGAATGGTAAGACATAAAGAGGACGGCGATTACGTCCTTGAGCATGAATACCTTAAGAGGTAAAATAAGGGGAGGTGATGATGCTCCATTGGGTCGAAAGTCCTAGAATACACTGTGCAGGAATCGACTTGGTGAGGATCCGGGGCTTGATGTCCCCTCACCGTACACTCTTGGAATGACTGTAGAGTGGTCAAGCGTGCCCATTTGGGTTTCATTGAGTTGAGTGATATGATACTCTATTGTACAGTGAATATAGATGAGTATTATTAAATCCTAAACTAATACACACACACACACACATATATGTATGTATGGAACTTGGTGAGAATAATTCTAGAGTATCCACCAGAAATGAACATGATAATATTAATGAATAATATTGAGAACTAACTAACCATGCATGTATTAATGTGGCAATAATAAAGACCTAAAGGTGAGTAATGGTTTTCCCTAATAAGCATGTTGTCACTCATTCTTTATATTTTCATCTTTTTAGGACTCACAAAATGCGAGGTGGTAATGAGAAACATATTTGAGGAAGCTATGTAACTATACTCAGTTGGAATCTCTTCGTTTATTAATAATGTTCTTTATGATAATGTAAGTATTGCATGTTATTATCCATGACTATATTAAGATCTATTGAAGGGTTGAAATAATGATGATAGTTTTATATTATTAAATTAAAGACGCTACATTCAATTGCAGCTTATTTGTTGTTTATATTTTTATTTTGATTTGAGAGTTTTTATTTAAGTCTCGGGCAAATTTGTTTAAAGTTTTATTTTTATTTTCTAATCTTTATTTAATTTATTAAAAACTGTTAACCCCCACTTACGGGCGTTACAATATCCCTTTTACTTTTTATTCTTTTGCTTTTGAGAAAACTAGTTGAAAGTTGAAACCATCCCCACATGTGAGACTCTTACATGAAATATTTTAAGTGTTTGCTAAAATTTAATTTTAGGGGTAACAAAAGGCATATGAGTTGTCGTTAATTTATTGGTAGATGCAGTCTATTAATACGATAATCTTTTAAACACATGCCTATAAAAACAAAACAAATCATAAGTTGGTATATAAGGGGAGATAAAAGTTGGGATTAGAGTTGGTATCATTAGCATTACTTTAACGGCTCATATAGCACAACAACCAATCATCTCAACAACCCTTTAGGTCCTTTACTGCCCACTTAATTGACTTTGCAAAACTAACGACACAACAACAGGTGATTTTAATCTTAAATTTGAAAATTGTAGTAAATAGCTGGTGTTTGGGACAGTGGCTTAAACCAATAGTTTGAACCATTTTGGTTCGAAACATTGAACTATTGATAACTTTACATTCTAATTGCTTTATGCTTTTCACTATAGCTTCTGAGAGCATTACATTGTAGACAGTTTAAACCTATTGATTTTAAACATTGTGCCAAAACTCCTAGCACTTTTAAAAGGATATTTATCTTTTTATACCCTCTATTTTAAGTTAATTCAAAATCTATACCTTTAGTTTTTAATCTCATCGAATATGTACCTTTAGATTATATTTTATACAAAAATTTATACCTTACTTCAGTCAATAGTTGATTTTGACCATCAAAATGACCACATTATCTTTAAGTAAAATAGAGAAAAATTAAAACTTAAAAAAAAAAAAGAAAACAAAAATAAGAACATATAAAACACCTATTTTTGAGGATATTCTATACATTTTTGAAGTCTAAAAACTTAGTATAAAGTTTTTTAAATATGTAAAGTTCTCTTATTTTTTCAATTTGAGGATATTTTTGGGTAATTTTTTAGAACAATTTTAAATATTGATTGGAAAAGGTATAAATTTGTGTATTGAATCTAATTTGAAGGTATAAATTCGATGCGATCCAAAACCAAAGATATAGTGTTTTAATAAACCTAAAATATATGGTATAAAAAGTATAAAAAACCCTTTAAAGAACTTATTTAAGAAAATAGTAGATTTTGAAAATAGGGTTAGTTACATAATCATACCCTCTAGTTTTAACTATTTCTTAATTTGTCTGTCTATTTTTAAAAACTACAAAGGTATCCTTTAAATTTAAAAAACTTATTTCAATTTCATCCATATAAATAAAAAACAATTAGGCAAGACAACATATTTTTCTTTAAATAGTTATAGAAAATATCTTATAGAATTAAAAACATTAAAACTCCTAAAATAAAACATCATATTTTAAAAAATGATATTAAGTTTAATGACTTTTTGAATGTTAAAATATATATTTTTTAAATTTTTCAAAAAGAAAAATATATTTTAGAAATGATTTCAGTCTAGTTAAGGATATATTTACCTTATCTCTGTATTTTTTTTATCCAAAAAGTCAATAAGAGACTAAGTTGAAATAAGTTTTTCAAATTTAAAGTATGTCTTTGTAATTTCTTAAAACATGAATAAATTGAAAAATAATAAAACAAGCTGCTATGGTTATGTAATTAACTCTTTAAAAATATTTGTAGTAAATAACAGAAAATAAAAAATAATAAATTGCAGATATGAGAAAAAATTTTATCGCTATATTTACATTTGACCATTATTTATTATAGATTTGTAATTAACTCTTTAAAAATATTTGTACCATTATTTATTATAGATTTGTAATTAACTCTTTAAAAATGTTTGTAGTAAATACCACACCTGCGCGGGTTTAGATAGATTTGTAATTTCCCGCGTCATCGGAGAAAGAGAATGTCAGTTGGGAACGGCGCAGAACCAGCGAGCTCAGGTCCAGACGAACAAACGGTGAAGCTCGCTTTAGCCAATCGAAGATCCTCCAAAAGAATCCTCCTTTTCCTAGCAATCCTTCCGATTCCGACGCTCTCCGATGCAAGCGAAAGGTCTATTATTCTCTTTCACAACTCCGTCTCTTACAATTACTAACCCCTCTCTCTCTGTTTGGTTTGCGAGAAATTACAAGAAAAACAAATCGAACTTAGTTTCTTTCTTTTTTACATATTTTACTTTTTTTTTTTGTTGCGATTTTCAAAATTTGAAAATGCTAGTCCAGATTTCAATTTCCTTCATAGTCTATATGATTTTTATGATAGAAGAATTATTTCTCCGAATTTTCGGCGCAAACAGAGATCTAATCGAGTTTTAATGGCGGAACTTTAGGCGAAGGAGCGAAAGCGAGAGCTTCCAAGGCTTAGAGAAGATCTCAAGCAAGCTGAAGGTCGCAAAAATTTTGTAATCTCGCTATTACTCTCATTTATAATTTTTTTTTCTAGGTTTTCTGATCAGTTTTTGGCTTCAGATGTTTGTCAGCGTGATTTGTTCCCTCAAAGCGCTGTTTGCAAGTGCTATTTCTTCCATCATTTGGGGAAATTGAGCGCTAAGGCCGTAACAGATGGCTCTGACAATCGGTTCAACGACGTTTTGCGGCGGAGGTTTCTGAGACAAGGTTTGTTCATCATCATCATTATCGTATCTAATAACGGAATTAATTTTAAAAATATGCTATTGAATTTGTTCGTGTTTGTTTTCAGTCAGATTCAATGAACGAAAACGAAAATCAAGTGGCTTGGTCCGGCAGCAATGACTTTTATCATGTTTATAATTAATACTATTTGACTTCATATTCGTTCTTATTAAGCTTGCGTTGGGCATTTCAATATCTCTGCTTACTTTTTGGTTCAATAATTGAATTAAGTTTTCAGTAGAATAATAAGGTTTCTCAGCTTTCATTGTGACAGCTACCAGATGTTATGCTTGACGTCTAACGCGGAAAGTTTTGTTGTTAAATTGTTTTTTTTTTTTTTAATTTTTTTAACTGTTAGGGTAATGCCTTTGAACACAGACCTTAGCAAAGAGATGAACTGGAGCAGCTTAGAGCCTCTGTTGATTTTCTTGTGGAACTTTGTGATGCTGTTTCTCCGGTCAGATACCTAAACTTAACACCCCCACCCCCTCCCTTTTTTTTTAAATTCATTTTCCTATCAGAAGGTTGGGGTTACTTTTGATAATATCTCAGTGCTATTGTTTTATAAACTTAAATTACAATTTAGCCACACTTTTGTGTGGGTATGTGTGTCAATTCTCTGTGTGATCATGTATATTTTATTTCAAATAGTTTATAGCTGCCTTAACTGTAATTTCAGGTTGAGGAGGTAAACTTTGGGAATTGGTCGCACCAAGCTGTAGACTTCATTTTAGGTAGTCAAAGTGCTTCTGTTGAGGAGAGCAGGGATTCTGCCGGTGTTGGTGTTGTTCGTTTTACTTCCTGGTTATTTAAGCAGATATCATCTTCTCTACTATTTTATTTTATTAAAGATTGAGAGAGGGGTCTTACAAATAAGATCAATATGTGACGGAATGAAGGCTCAAATTTTACCTTTAGCTTATTTGAATTTTCCTATTTCCTACTTTTTTCTCCCATTCCTCCACCCCTGCTCTATCTCTCTAATTAGGTGGTTTCTATGCTTTTTTTTTTTTTTCAGCCTCCTTGAGTTATTTTTTGTTAATGTCCATGAACATGGACGTTGTAGAAGGAATTATCAGCAGCTTAATCACTCGATTGGTTAGAAGGCTGTGTTCATCCTTTCAGGAAAATGGTAAACCAAATTGATTATATGCTCTTAAAGACATTGAGGAACTTGTTTGTTTACCTTTCATGTATATGAAGGAATTTCCTTGTTCGCTTGTTATTCTGTTAATATGGCATTCACTGATATATGCATAAAATCATGCCATGTTTTTTTTTTCCTCGGTATAGTTCTTCTAAGTCTTTAAACAATTGCGTCATAGTTTTTTGTTGTCCAAATTCTACTCAGGGTTAAACCATAACACCATGGATCCCCAGTTCTACATTCAACACATGATCCGTAAGCTTGGAATTGAGGCCTTCATTGGACAACGTGCAATACTCTCAGTTTCTCAGAGAATCTCCGTCCTTGCAGAAAGTTTGCTTTTCACAGATCCATTTGATGTTGCTTTTCCCCCCGTGCATGAATGTATGTTTACAATGTGAGTACAGAAATAAAAGTACAACCATCATAATGCGTCCAATTCTCCAATTTGGTTTATTAGAGATCAAAACTTATTAACATTAATCGTGGCAATGTATTCTGTGAGCTGTTTGCATTTGCTAAATTCTGAATCACAATACCTTGATTGTTTAGTGCTATACATATATAAAACCATTTTTCAGATAAGAATAAAAAGAGCTTCTTTTCCTCTGGTTAAAGAAGGCATTCCGCCCTTTAATTGTTGATATTGTTCTCTGCATTAGTGCAAGCTGCAATATCTGTATGGTGTGTTTCTCTACAGCAAAGAACTATGGCCTCGCTGTCGAGAATCCCTACTTTTCTACCAAAATTTGATTCTGCATTAAATATTCCTCAACCTTTTTGATCCAATCTGTGCGCAATCTTGATAATATAATCTTAAATTGCTTGACATACCTAACCTAGTATCAACAGGATGTGCTTCTAATATGATTATTATTTTACAATTCAGATAGATGGCGTGTCTTATTTATTTATTTATTTATTTTTTTATATGGACGACAGGATTCAGCTTATTGAGTTTCTGATATCAGACTACCTATCAATAAGGTCCAAGGATCAAGGCTTTGACAAAAGTTATGTCTTGCAGTTGCCGCTTGTAATTGATTATATTAATACTCTTGAATCATGATTTTCGAAAGCTCCTTTTCAACAGCTTCCCTTTTGCACCAAGAACTGAAATGTAATACATCAGAGCTAATCATCTAGCAGACACCTAGCAACTTACAGAAACATTCTTTCAATTACGTCCAAGTCACTAGGTGTATACTCAGTGGGGAATGCGAAACCACACTTCTGTTGCAGTGCTCTTTGAAGAGTGGGCGACTTCAATTTTTCATGCTCGGAAAGCATTAGAACTATTGGAAAGTAGGAATGGGCTTTATAAGCTATACATGGATTGAGTTTCAGGTGAACTGGGTAAACAAGTCAGCCAGAACTCATCACTCCAAAAATTAGAGCCAGAAATTCTTGATAAGCTGCTATGCTGACTGGTCAGTGGTGACACATCTTTTTTTTTTTGGCATATATTCTCATGAAATTTGAGTCAACTGCCTTAATGTTTTGAGTTCTTCTATTATAGGACATCCATACTGGTGCTGTATGTTCATGAAAGCCAGATCACATCAAATCATTGCAAAATGAAAAACTATGCAAATTTGAGCGTAACCCGATGAAGACCTAGCTTACGGTTCAAGCAGCAATACCGGTACAAGATTTTTTTCCACCAAGGAATTCTCATTATTCTTTCCCATATGCTGATTCGAAATTTACTTATGAATTTGAGCAATTTAGCTAGCATAAACGTTTTAATGCTTAGAATGAAATTGCAATTTCAACATTTGAGTTTATATCAATCAATCTTTCATTCCATTCTTATTCTCATTCTATACTTGTTTGCATTACTCTTCTAATCCCATGCTCTCAACCAAACACAACATGAGTTCGCTTTCAAATCTTTGAATGCAATCAAAGCATTGGAGAATTCACCGATCTTGATTTATCTTGCAACTCTTGCATTTGGCTAGCCAATAGAAATCATTGCAGGATAGGAATTTTGTATGAGCCATTATTATTATTCAGACATTAAGTAAATAACAGGTCTTCTTTCTATATCATCTTATTGTATTTCATTGGCCTTGCTAAACCCAAAACCAAGAAAACAACAAAAATAGTCTACATGTTGCGGATTCTTATTGTATTGCAGAAGCCTCTTTTTTTCCTTCCCCTAGTAGTTTGTTTGAAAATTTAAACATAAAAATATTTTTTTCAGTTAAAAAAAAAGTATTTTTTATATTATTTTTAACATCGTGACATTGTCCTGTTATTGACAACAAAAAAAAAAAAAATGTCGAGATATTGTCTCCTTTCCTTTGAAAATGAAGATCTTCTTGCTTGACGGCTTTGGCCATTTCGGTTTAGACTTGCTTTAATTTATTGCTCTGATAGTGGACGGTATAATTTATTAAAAATTCTCATTCATCAATTGTTACTATTCCCTAGCTTGTGGTCTTTAATTTCTTCTTCCTCTGCGAACTTTGTTCTTGTATGCCTAAATGCGTTACCATATGCTCAAGAAAGAAAAAATATGTCCTCATTTCCCAATAATGTTCAGTGGTCCAACAATGATAGAACTATCATTCTATGAGGGCATTTGTTACTTGTTAGTTCAGTCGGTTGCACTTGATAGTATACCACAATTGTTTAGGCCCGTCTCATCAATTAACTTAGCTGTCTGTTTGGAGGAGCAATTGGAATTATGGTTCGAACGTTTTTTTTGTTTTAAATTTTGTGAGAAAGAACATTATAGTAAAAATGGTTAAAACCATTAAATATGGATAAAATTATTTTTGCTAAACAAAACTTTATAACACTATTAGTTTCGGCCAGTTATTATTATTATTATGAAAAATATTAGGGATATCAACTCTAATTTCAACTTGTATATTAGTTTATGAGTTGTCATGTTTTTATTAGTAGGTATTTAAAAGATTGTTACATTAATAAACTTCAATTACCAATATATTAAGGATGACTCGAGAGCTAGGATAATAGTTGGTATCTATAGCATTACTCTGCTATTATTATTGTTTGAAAATGTGAGTTGTCATTTCATAGCACAGAGTATTCGTTTAAGTCTGCCCTGTCCAAAAGTAGATTAATATTCTTAAAACCTGGTTAGGAATAAGAATAATGATAATTACGGTAATAATAATAAGAATAATATTAATAAACAAAAAATATGTTTTGAGAAATACGGTACAATTTAACATTATTTGTATTTCGTGGCTACATTACAAGGCTGACGACAATGATAAAGTCTAAACTTGACCCAACATTGCTTGTCTACACATTATTAAACTCTTCTAGTATTATAAGGCCCAGTTGTACAACCTATTAAGAATTCTTTAAATTTTTAGTCCAAGAATCCTTTGATTTATGTTTGGTTCCTCAAAATTCAAATCAAATGGATCTTTTAAATTCAAGTTTTTAAAGTTTTATTCTCCCTTTAAACATTTTAGACTCGAATTAGTTTATTATAGTAAAATCTTATATTCTTTTTTTATATTTATGAAAAAAAAAAATTTTATTTGATATTTGATTGATATTATTCTTGTTTGTTATGTTCCTAATAAAGAGATAAATAAATCAAGATTTATATTGTATACTTTTTAATATCATCAACATTAAAATTTTGTTAGATTTGTTAATTAATCAAAAACTTTTTTCACTATTTATCTAAACATAAATTTTAATTTTATTACATATTCAAATTAACATTTTAAATGTGCATTCAAATATGAATTCAAATTACAATTTAAATTATACAACTTAAATTAAAATAATTTAAATCAACCATTCGAATCTATTTGGCAAAGGATGCTAAAATTTGCCGACCACAACAACTTGTACAGTTGCACTTTTCGACAGCATAATATTTTTATAGAAAAGTAGTGCCTTGTCGGTGGCCGAAACTTTACCTACAAATACAGGATTCCCCTTCTCCACAGGAAAAACGCAATACCCTTTGGGTGTTTAGCTTAGCAGACATATCTCCAAAGATGAAACGTTTACTATGTTTCTCCCTTGTTCTCTTGATTTTTTTGTCTCAGTATCTTCCAAGTTCAGCTCATGAAGGTGTCTTGGACCCGAATCCGCGTTGTGGCAGACAATTGTTAGCTAAAATCATGGAACATACTTCCTCACTTGAAGCTCCAAAGCTTCGGGTTTACATTAGAAAAAAATCAGGTCGTGCTGGTAGCGGTGGAATTGCAGCAAGAGGTCGCGGCAAAACATCGTCAGCCATTAAAAGTCGACCACTTTTTCCTCTTCATGTTTTTCTGTGTTTGTCCCTTTTCCTTGGTGTCTTCCTAATATAGTTTGTTTCCTATCTTGTCATGAGGTTCTTCATCCAAATTTAGGGTAAGGAGATTCTTCAATTTTTTTTTTTTTTTTTGGTTTCTGGGTATCTGATTGTTGAATCCCTTTTCTTTTTCTTATATATTTTTTTCTCTTTTTGTAGTGGGTTTTCGTTGCTTTTTTTTTTGGGTTGGCTTGACATATTGAATAAGCATTATTAGTTGGCTTGTTGTACTCATATTGTCCCTTGCTTTGTCGCTTTGGCAGATTGAGTGAATAGTGTAATTGATGAATGTGTCAGAAAACTGTAAGTGCCATTCTGAAATGGTATATACTAGTATGTATTTTGTGGGAACTTCAACATTTCCTTTAAAAATGGGAACTTCACTAGCTTGGAGTGTGGTTTTTTGCCATTGATGGCCAATTTGAATGAACAATTTAGGTTTACAAAAAAATGTATAGAAATCAAACGTTGATCCAATTTGAGTGCCTCTACCGGATAGACCTTAAAAGAAAACCAAAGAGCAATAATAAAAAGAAAAAAACTAGTTTGAACCGATATTAGGTTGGTGTGCAGTGTACTATTTCGTGGTAAATCAAAAGAATTCGTTGGATTCATTCTATTCTCCCATGCCTTTCTTGTTTGGACCACCGAATCAGCGATTTCCATCTAAGTCATTCTCCATTTCCAGAGCAAGAAGCACAAATGCAAGAAAAGTTTTATAGAACCAATTTTTTATGTCCCACCCTAACGTATTTGCATAGGTCAGAAAAGATTGCCTATTCTTGAAGCATCTTGAGAGACAAAAGACTAGTCCACCTAATTGCGTCAATTCTTTCTTCAAAGAAGAAACACAATTATGTTTAAAGGGTGTTTGGTATGGTGGTTAGAACTATAAACATTATAGCATGTGAGACTTTTACATTGTATAAATTTTTTTCTTTTTATTATAACATACGCAGGTTTTATACTGTTTATAACTAAAAAGTTGGTTAGAATCATCTTTGCCAAACAGGACATTGGACTTACCAAGCAAATGTTAAGGTTGAAATATAAGCTGCTACCACCGCCCCTACCGTCTTTAAACTGGTTTTATACTCTCTACAAGGCAAATTTTGCTGTAAACTTGAGGAACCGATAGATTAAATCAACCTATGGAAAAATTTTTCAATAAATATTTTCATTGGAAATAATATTCAGTTATGAGATGTGAGGTTCTGTTCTTTTGGCAGGCTCTTGCAATTTTTCAAAGTAGTTTTCTTGACTTGGTAATGTCAAATTTTTGATAGTTTTCCTGCGACTCCCTATGTAGCACTATCATGCATGTTGCTGGACCTTCCTCAACTTCAAAATTTTGCCAGCCAAATTTTTGACTATAATGCTTAAAAGCACTTTTCTTTGCTCATTTTATTTTATTGTGTTTATCCCCCTAAAAGCATTTATCCCATTTCTTGAAACATATTTGGAGAACATGGCAAAATTTTTTCATGTTTCTGGGCTAATAAGGGGCTAACATGATAAATTGTGGACATAGTTACAAATAATAGATCCAACAAAAAAAGGGCTGGTTTCATTATTGATCCCTAGGGATAGAGTTAGTTTCAATCTGGCCCCCAATTTTTCAACTAATAAATTGCATATCCCCAACACTAATTGTAAGTGTTACGTATTTGGCTCATCGATAATCTGCTGTAAAGAAGTTGGCACCAAAAAGTCGATGTGAGAGGCTCTTGTGTAGGTTTAATGAGGATTTTACTAAAAAAAAAAAAAAATCATTTTCATATTTATGGAAGTAAAACCTCACTACTTAAAAAATTATAGCATATAATTTATTTTTTAGACTGATATTTACTAGTTTGTTAGTGGTGCAGTTGTAACCTTATGAAGTTAAATAATATTGCTTTTTCAATAAAATTACCTTTTTTAAAAAAGATATTCTTAAGCAAAAGGAATTAATATTGAATTCTAAATCAAGAGGGTGTTTCTTATAAGTCGAAAGTTGAGGCCAAATTCAGAGTAACCCATTTTCAAAAAAAAAAAATTGAGAATAATCCTATATCTCATATTCCAATAGGGAAATTATTTCCCTAATGGAAGAAACTCTAAGATGCCATTCATTTTTCATTGCATTTGGTCATAAGATGACCCACCTAAATTTCAGCGTCATTGCAGTTTGTTATTCATTCCACTGTATTCCTCATGTTTTCCTGCAGCATTAACATGGGCCCTTCTATTCTGTTTTACAAAGAGAGAGAGAGCATCACAGAAGTCAGATTCCCTGCAGAGAATTTTTTTAGGCTCGTGACCCTCTTCTTGGCCACCCAAAGTAAACAAGATTTTGGCACATTAACGTGCCTCCAAGCTCTAAAATCATAGATTCTAAAATCTAAAAGGATTTCTTAATGTTCATATTGAGGAATAGATGACCTTTCAGAGGCCCTTTTTCTCACGTTTGCAAAGGCAAAGTGGCAAGCACATGCCTGAATTGTCATCAAATATATGTGTTTTTTGTTTCTAAACAAGAGTGTGTTTAATATGTAAGAATTTTACACTGTAGTCTGCTTTTGTTTTACATTATAACATGTGAAATAACATGTGAGAGCTTTACACCATAGCAGTTTCAACTATGTAATTAGAACGAGGTGATTAAACACACCCTAAAAAGCAAAGGGAAAGAAGGGAAAGAAAAAGGGAAAGGAAAGGAGCAACTTGTTATCAAACTGAGAATCCACAAAAAGTTTTGTTTGAAGACTGAAAATTGTTAAGCAGTTGCCATCCCTGCTTTTTACAAAAGGAGAAAAGGACTGGTCATCAATAAGAATTTTGCTTATGTGGACACACAAACAAAAACGTTTGAAGCAACAGCTTGCTTCTTCACCTCTGCTGAAAATTTATTTGGTATCCAAAAATAGCTGAGACATTGAGTGCAGAGAACTTGGGATCAAATCAGCAACGAACCCGAAAATTTGCCTAATAGAGGCACTATAAAAAAAAAAAATTAAAGATTTGGGGGTAAATAGGCTTTTTAAGCTTTTTTTTAAGTAAATAGCTAAAGTTTTTGAAAATTAAGAAAATGACTGTTTTTGTATATCAATGATATATTGATGTACTGCAGTATATCAATGATATACCGATTTGTAGTTTTTTATTGATTAACTTAAAGGTTTATTCATCTTGATAATTTGTTGATTTCTCGATAATAAATCATTAGTAGATTGATGATAAACCAATTTATTAATAATAAACTATTATTCATAAGTGATGCACTAATGTTAATCAATTATGTACATCGATGATAAACTGGTGTTTATCAATGATGTATTGTTGTAAAAAAAAAATCATTTCCCTAATTTTCTAAAAGTTCGGTTATTTCTTTAATTTTTTAAAAGTTCAGTCATTTATTTAAAAAGTAGTAAAAACAGATCATTTCTCTACTTTTCCCAAATTAAGGATTTGAGGGTAAAATAAAACTAATTATAGAACAGGAATAGGGATACAATTATAATTTTTTTATATACTAAGATACAACTAAAAATCTTGAAAAAATTTACAGTTGAATTCAAAATTCTAAACCTTGAGTGGTTCATCTACGTGCCTTTGCCAGTGGATATAATGGCAGCTTCTCTATCAAATTATATTTTCTCTCGCTTCTTGTTTTTCTAGAGAATCAAATGGATGGTTGGATTAATAGGAAAATCCTTCAAATATGCATAAGTTGGTTTAACAATTATACAACAAAATCAATCATGGAAAATTGGAGCACTTTCTTTTTCGATTTTTTTTTTTTTTTGGCCAAAGAAGAAATTTGAATTTTGAAGTGCTTGAGTAGGAATCTATCTGCAGCATACGTGAGAATTCTCCATAAGAAAAGAAAAGCACCAAATTGGATAACATCTTCTTTTGAAGTGACTTTACACCACTAAATTAACAAAAATTTATGCTTAATGAGGCGAATCAGTCCTTTGACATGAAAGAGGCCCTTTATTCTTTTCCTATTGCTTTAAGCAAGGAATAGAGAAAATCGAATTGTTTAAATTAAGCATATCCTTTACAGTATGCATTACTCCAAAGCTTGCTTACGATTGTAAATTCATGCATGGAAAAGATTATATTCAAACCTTTCATATTTTGCATGAATAAATCCTGCATTCAAATAGATCAAAAGTGTAATGTTCTGGTACTTTTTGGTTTTATTGGATTCTCCTTTATCACCGACTGGATATGGAAAGAAACATTAAGGGTTGTTTATCTTTTTATACCATATATTTTAGGTTTATTCAAATAGTATATGTTCGGTTTTTAATCTCATCGAATATATATCTTTATATTAGATTTAATACATAAATTATATCTTTTCCAAATCAATCTACAATTTTGACTTAAGAAATTGTCCATGATAGCATCAAATTGAAAAATAAGAAAACTTTAAAAATTGTGACCTTAAAAATGTAAAAAATACCCTAAAAAACGGGTGTTATGTGGTTTATGTGTTTTTATTTTTATTTTCTTCTTACTTTTTGAAAGTTTGAATTTTTTTCTCTTTTACTTAAAGATAATTTGGTCAGGTTAAATGTCAAAATCAACTATTGGCTGAGGGGAAGATATAAAATTGTATATTAAATCTAATTTGAAGGTGTATATTCGATAAAATAAAAACTAAGAGTATAATTTCTGAATAAATTTAAAACAAATGGGTATAAGAAGGAAAATATCCCAAACAATAAACTATACTTACCTTTTACAAATGCGTTTAAAACAAGCAGCTCTTGGAGTCCTTTTGACCTCTAATCAACATCTTCTATCCTGAAAAAGAGGGGGATAAAAACTTGGTTAGAAGCAAAGTTAAAGCCATGAACAAAGTTGTTTTTTTATCTTCTTAATTGGATGCCTTGCTGCTCCTCCATGCCAAAGCGCTATAGCTTCGAAATCTCTCGGAATAATTCTCCTTCAAAGCAGGGAAATGAGCTCAAGTACTGTAAGTACATTTGTTTTGTTGGTTGCCAAAATAATATTTGTTGGTTCAAATTATTTGAAACCCGAATCAGCATGTCTGTATCTGCAGATGGATATGGTGTGAGCAGTACCAAATCAAGTAAGAAAAGACGGTGATCGAAAGCATGGGAAACACCATGAAGCTGATCATGACCATAATAATGATCATTTAAGTGTTTCTAAGAGAGCAAAGGCAATCTATGGTGGTGCTAATGACATTAATGCTAATGACATTAATGCTCTAATTGGTACGAGTAAAAAGTAGAGGAAAAAAAAAAACATTGGAAAGTTTTTGGAATGAAATTAATATGATAAGATGTTTGATAGTAAAGAAATTAGGATGTAAAGGAAAAATAGGTGAAAGAAATGCTACGTGGGTCCTACCAAAATTGATCTCCCTAAATATACATGGATTTTATGAGGAAAAAGTTTGATAACAATGCAAAAAAAGTGAAGTTACCAATTTGTCCTTCTTTTACATCAAAATTTCAACAAGAAATTTGAGCATCAAATTAGAGAAAAAGCTAAATACTATTTGGGCAAAATGGTAATTGTATTAATAGTAGTTTTTCCATTCTTCTGGTTTTTCTTGCAATGCCAAACAAGAGAAGATAAAATCATTTTCTTTCTACCTTCACATATCAAGCAAGTAAAGAAAAAATCAAAATATTTTATTTCCCTACAATTTTCTTTTCTTTATAGTTTTTTCTTTCCTCTTATTTTTTTTTCCTTCTTACCAAACTGAGCATAAGCGCCCTCGACCTTCCCGAAACAGGTCAAGTTCATTGCTGCCTAAGCCCACATTGTTCTTCTCTTCAGCACTCAAGCACCTTGCGGTTGGATTCTTCATCTATTTTATGCTCATCATTTGATCTGCCTTCTAAATTTGGTGACATTGTCAACCATTCATATCATGCATATTTCTATGTTCTAGCTCTCTCCTTATAAGTTATGAGATAGTCTTTATCATATCTCATTGTACAGAAGAATTGATATATATATATATATATATATATATATATTAATAGGAATAAAAAGCAAGAACACATACAGATTTACATAGAAACTCAAGATGGGAAAAACCACAGGCAGAAGAGAAAAAATCACTAAACTTGAAAAGAATTATAAGACAACAATGATCAGAAAGGCTAAAAGTCGATAATACTAAACCCTAACGTAATACATTATATATACGAGAATAAACAGAACCTTAATATGTGATATAACCTAATGGGTCTAAAATATAAACTAAATGGGCCAAAATATAAAGGTTCATATTGCGAGGGTTCTGTCCCAATCCCTCTAATACCATCACAGATTTCATGAAAAATTCAATATTTGTTCTTTCACTACAATTGTCGCACCACGAGCTTTCAAGTCAGACCAAACTTAATTTAGATTACCATACTCTAACAATATATATGATTAATCTATATGATACAACGTAGCTCTGCTAGTGCCGAAGATTCGTGATTTGAGAATTGCAAAAAGATTGATCTTTTGCACCTTATTGTTACTTATAAGTAGGTTAAGTAGGTTGGAGTTGAGAAACGAATGATCCAATAAATAGCATTAGTATTGGAGGATAAAATAAAAATAATACATCAATACATTACTTTTATACTTTTTTATGATAAATACAATATTGACATTGATATTTGGATTGAATTTGCATTGGAGATAGTCTTAACTGATCGATCACCACCGCTTCTTCACTCATAACCGAAGATTACATGAATTGGGAATTGCGAAAAGAATGATGTTTTGCACCCTATCATAACTTTTTAAGTGTGTTGGAGTTGAGAAACGAATGATCAATACATATTTTTTTTTTCTTTTTTCCTTTCTTCACATGCCAGGTCCCACTCATTCCCAGCGTGAGGCTATATTATAAATAGCCGGTAAAACTCCATTTTACATCCACCACTTTCATTGTTCGGTTCCATTCCTTTTCCTTTTAATCATAGAACACCTAGAACTCAAACAAATAGACCATACCTCGTGTCCTCAAACAGATCATAGTATAAATCACACTTCCAAAAAAAACACAATCGTACAATATTATGTTATAATATCCGAATATATACATGAAGCCCATCAATTGTAACCGCAAATATATATATATATATATATATATATATATATATATGTATGTATGTATGTATTGCATCCTTCACTCCTCCAACTAAGCCTCAACTAACACAGACTCATGATAAGTTGAAGCAAGTTTTGTTGTTGTTGTTGTTGTTATTTGGTTTTGCACTTTCCCCGACTCACTAAGTTGAATACAATTTTGTTTTTGGTTTTTCACTCTTCCCTCGCTAGTCACTCTTCCAGCCACATAGATAATAGGCATGATAACACTCATATGTACATATCGATCAAACATATTACAATTTCTTGAGGAGTGCTAACAAGATAAATAGGTATGATAACACTCATATGTACATATCAATCGAATATATTATAATCTCCTGAGGCCTAACAACACTGTCTTTTGTTCTCTCTTTTACACTTTTGGCATTTATTGTATGATATGTAAGATCCGCTATCTTATTTTATGTTTAAATAATAATTTATCATGTTGATATATTCTATGTGTCTGTCGGTAAATGCAGAGAACGAGAAAAAGAGTGTTGTTAGAATTCCTCTATATTTTTGTTCCACCGTCATACGTCATGGTTTCTTCTTTGCATTGCGTTCAATATGCATATTTTTCCTTTAGTTGCAACACCACATAAACCAACATATTTTTCATTTAGTGGAATAAAAAAAAAAATTGATCCATATGCATAAATTACAAGGGCTGTTATCAGAAAAATAAAAAGACAAAAAGAAAAAATCTTTTAATCCAAAAAAAATGACAAAATTAATCGCCTTCTGAGGCTATGTCATTAATGCGTAATTGGAGAAGTGAAAGGAGGGTGCAAAACCAACAACAAACTATATATTCGGTTAGGAACATTGTTATGCTTGCACTGATACTCATATCATATGTGTAATTTTTGGAAGTATGAGAGTATTATGGAGCAGGTTGAAGACAAGGGTATTGGTTTTAAGGGTTTGAGTACTATGAGGTGTTAATTAATTATCAACGTTCTACTTATCACTTCAAAGGGGGAGCCAGAAAATAATGTCATGTTTAATAAAGGTAGTTCTAACTAATTTTTTAGTTAAAAACAGTGTAAAACTTTCACATGTTATGTGAAAGGAAAAAAGTTTTTACAGTGTAAAGTTATCACGTGTTACAGTGTTTATATTTCTAACGAATGATTCTAATCACCATGCTATACATCCTTTAAGTCTGTTAAAAATTTCATCATTTTACATATAAGTTTTCACATATCATATGTAAGAAGGGTTATAGTATGTCTCTCAATGGATAAAGATCACACAAGAAAATAATTAAAAAAATATACAATTTCTTAGTGTTTTGGTATCAGTATGTAGCGTCGAGCATTAGAAATTGAGGCCACGGCTTTGGAACAGTGCAAAATGCACTTCTGGGTTAGAGAACCCATGCCTCGGCGGTACGCTGGGTGTGTTGCAGCCTAGGTGCCCACTTGACAACGCACTGAATATCTGGCGCTATAGCGCTAACTCTCATTCGAAAAGTACTAATTATATATAATATGTCTTTTAAATTGTTTCGAACTAATGCATTGATTGATGGTATGTTTTCTTGCAAACTTAAATATCTATTAGCAACATACATATTTGATGTAATAGTTGCATTATTTTACGAAAAGATACCTTCACGTGAAAAGTTGTATGAGTTGATATGATTGCACTTATTCATAAAATGATACCCCGCCTGTTATTAAATCTCTAAAAATTTATAGATTTTATATCTTATTTTGAAACACAATAAAGATAGTGTATTCATGGTTGTTGTATCTTGAGGGTAATTTCTTATCAAACCAGTTAGCTAACTTAATCGTGGGGCAAATAAACCTTTTAAGAAAAGTATTCTTAATGGGCTCAAACCCATTTTTGTTTCCAGATTTTCGTAACCTTCACTCTCCACAAATTCAACATCATAAAGTTGAGCAGAATTTCAAAATTTTAAACGGCAAACAATAAATTTCATCAGATTTATAATTTAAAAAAAAAAAAAAATTCAAGTGGGACAACCACTTACTCTCGGCTCTATGTACATAGCTCCATTTGCTTGCCATAAAAGGGAAAATTATTGTGGGAAAAAAAAAAAAAAAAAAGCAGCGTGTAACTGCCTGTCCTGAGCTAATAATTTATAATGTTTGATGGATATTTATTCGTGTCTTATAGGCAATTTATAGCCAAATCATGACGGTGGAGTGAGGAAAGCGTGCAAAGAAGCAAGAAAAAGGAAAAAAAAAATTATATTTATTCTTTTTGCAATTCAATCTACTTAATCTTCTTGACCTTATGTCAATATTCGTTCTTCTTCTTCTTCTTCTTTTTTCTTTTGTGCTGATTTTTTTATGCATTAGTAAGCGAAGGTTGCAAAATATCATTCTTTTCCCAACGCAAATCACGTTGTGCTCATTTTGATCTGACTTGTTAAGGTGGTGTTGTAGGAATGGAGTAGGAGTGCAAAACACAATGACGTCTACACATGTACTATCAGACTTGTTATTTTTGAGCTGACAAATGGTTAGAGTAGTTTTTGGACAAATGTAATTAGCAGGATAAAGGGAGATTACAAGTTCAAAGGAGAAAAAAAAAAAAAGAGAGAGAGGAGAAATTTAGCTGGGACAGCTGATTGGGACGTCTATGCACATAATTATGCATTTACTGAAAAAGAAAATAAGAATCTTTCCACATATGCTATAAAAATAAGGGTTGTTTAAACCAATGGCTTTTAAATCTTAAGATTTTTTTTATTGTGCCTCTTAAATTTTTAAAATAGCCATTTTACTTTTTAAATTTTTAAAAATCTTCATTTTACTTTTTAAATTTTAAAAATTATTATTTTGTCCCTAAACTTTCAAAACTCATCCCTTTGTCTTTTAAATTTTTGATGTTCTATTCAAATAGACAGAATTAAGCCCACATGGTTCATACATGGGTCACCTATAAGGGCAAAAATAAGATTTTATTACTCTTTAAGTTTTCTTTTATATTTACACTCTCATTTAACGCATTTTTTTATCTGAACTCTCATTTACGAAAGATTTACCTGCACATTTCTTCTCATTTTTAACGCGCAACTCATTTAATAAAGTTGATATTGTTTGTTGATATCTAAATTTGAAAACTAAAAAAAATGAGTTATGCATTAAAGATGAAAAGATATCAGCGAATAATATCAAGAAGAAATATGCATACGTACTTTTCTTAAATAAGAGCTAATAAAAAATTGTTAAATGAGAATGTAAACAGGAAACAAAATATGAGAGTGATAAAATTTAATTTTGCCCTTATAGGTAATCCATGTGCAAATCACATGAGCTTCATCATGTTTATTTAATGAGGAATTTTAAAATAAGGGCAAAATGATGATTTTTAAAATTCAAAGACAAATTGAGAAATTTTGAAAGCCCAAAGATAAAATGATGATTTTTAAAGTTCAAAAGGTAAAGTGAAGTAGACCCTAAAATTTAGGGGCCATTAGTGTTAATAACCCTAAAAATAAAGTTTGGATTCGCTTATGCTACAAAAATATATATATACACACATATATATATATAGGTCTAGTTTGATGTTTGGCATTTTCTTCGTTTGTAAATATAGCTATGTTCATGCGGTCTTATAACGCTCAATTTATTAATATGTAATATTACAATATTACATGTGTTACATGCGAGCAGTTTTAGAGTTATATGAATGCATTAATAGAGTTACATTCTCGAACAAAAAAAAAAAAAAGAAACGTTGGATTGGTCTGATGCAGGACTAGAGACTCTTCCTATATATATTAGGGTTACAAATAGCACTATGATCCTCACCGTACATGTGTCAGTTCATCACTCAAAGAAATCAACCATAACTTGTTGATTGGCTAGATCGACTACGGATTACGAGTCGACTGAGCTAGTAATTGACTAAAGAATAGTGGGACGCACATGGAATAAATCAAGGAAGATATATTCTAAGATCTTAAGAAGATCAAATGTTTTAAAGAAGGCAAGGATCACATTAATCTCAATAAAGAGGCAATTTGAAAATAAATTTAAAACAACAAGTAAACAGAAAAGTCAACTAAAACCAAATAAAGATATTAGGTCAACTCGAAATCAGCTCCAGAATCAGGCAACTATGAAGCAGAATCTTCTCTATAAATAGGGAACCAATCTTATAAATTGAACACCATTGCATTCTAAATATTTACGTTTTCTTTCTATTCTCTCTCTAAAATCTTGTCTTCTCTCTCCCGTTCTCTATCATCTTCATTATGCTCGACTTTTGTACTTTTACTTAATATAGTAAAGCCCAATGCCCTATAATAAATGTAGCTTTTATTCCAAAGATGAACCATTATGAATCTGCATGTCTATATATTTTTATTATGTTTGACGCTTTGTTTTCGTTACACGTCGACTTAAAAGCCAATCACTAACTTTCACCCTATCAATTCCCTAGAGCAGTCATTGGCACTTAAACAAGTCTATTTACAGAATTCATCATCTACAACCTATATATATATATATATATATAATACTACAGCTACATCATTACATTAGGTTTAGTATTTCAAATATATCTTGACTAGTACACGGTATCCACTTCAGTTCGTGTAGCAATCACCGGCTGGACATTTTTTAATAGTATTTTGTGCATTTCATTAAGTCAAATTAAAGTGTTGACTAAATAGGGGTATGAATTTATATATTAAATATAACCCGAGGGTAAATATGTGAGGGTACATATTGGATGAAACTCAAAACGAAAGTAATACTTTATTACGAAAGTATAAGTTATGCTGTATGGATAAAGGCTATTAAAAAAAGTAAATAACCCCTTTTAAAAATCGAAAATGATAATATTTAAAAAGAAAAAATGATGACTTGTATCGTTCTATATCACAAATATTCACTCACCTACGTTATAAATCTTGAAATATTTTTCAATATAACGTATTATCCAATTTAAAGATCACAACTAGGCACCTCAGCACCTAAATGGTAAAACAAAGTAGCACAACGATAAATTATTATTATGGAAGCAGTAACACAGCTACGGCGTCCCCACAACAAATACAAACACAAAATGTGTTCGCAAAAGGAATTTATCAAATCACAATTACGGGGTTGCCGTTACCTGACTAGATTCGAAACACATCGGTTTGGAATCTCTCATCATACAACCTCCAATGGCCAGACCTCTCTGTGTGGAAAACCGACCTAGGGATGTAAAAGTTTGGCCTTTTTATCTCCTTCAAGTTCTTCAGATTGCTTGATGCATTTGCGATATCCCGACTGGTCAAGTTTGCACACCCAAACAAATCCAGGTACTCCAGATTCAAGCAACCTTCAGATATTGAAACAAGCCCCTTTGCTGATAACTTGGAGAACCGAAGTTCAAGGTGCTCCAAATGAGGTATGGATTTCCCAATTGCAGCAGCTTCAGAATCACCATCTTGAGGGCAAGCATTTAGGTATGCGTCTGGGACAATTCCAACATGCTGGGAAGAATCTAACCAGTTCAAGAAGTTTCGTTTCAGGATCTTAAGGTTCGGACAATTCCTTCCAATTAATGCCAATGATTCATGAGATATTTCATAGCAATAGCTAATGTCAAGCTCCCTGAGCATGGGACATCGGAAAGCTATCGCAGCCATGGATACATCAGTAACATTTGGGCAGCTCTGTATTGAAAGAACCTCAAGATTCCGACACCTATCAAAGAAATACAAGGGAAAATTTCAGTTGGGCGATTTAGTTTCCTGAAAGCCAACAAACAACGAAAAAAAACTGCTAGAAAAATGAAAATTACCACATCCAACTTCCTGAGTTTAACATTAAACTATTTCTAATTTTTTGTTCCAACAGATGCTTGAAAATGAAGTTCATTCAGAACACATAACAAAAAAATCAACCAGAAAAGCTAAAACATTGAACACACCATTCTAATACAAGTCAAATATCTGTAGCCATGTGAAGGTTCAGATACAATTGTAACAAACCAAGGGTCTTAGTTAAACACTGGACTTTGAGATAGAAGAATGAGTGGCTGAATTCGACGACACAAAACATGTAATCTTTATCATCTATGGAAGCAGAATACAGAGCGGGAGCTATGGCAGCACAAGAGAGCACATGGCTGATTCAATTACCGAAGGACCTACAAGGCTACACCAGCCAATTGACTATGCAGTGCCACTGTTTGATGACAACTTATCCTCAATTCATCTAGCATAGAATCCAGTATTCCATGTATGGACTAAGCACGTGGAAGTACATCATCACTTTTTGAGGGAAAAAGTATGACAAGAAGAGTTAGAGATGTGCCATGTCAAAATAGATAATCAAGTGGCAGACTTGCTTACTAAAGGCCTCAACTCCATTAGATTTCAGAAACTAAAAGAGCAACTTAACATGAACAACAGAACAATGATGGAGGTTGGTGCGAAGGGGAAGTGTTGAGCGTCATCATCGACTCTTGGATCTCTAGAATGGCCTAGAGTCTCCTACAAATTGCTGCCATCTTCTAGAATCATCAAGGATCCTTATGTGTTTAGGAAATTCTAGAGCTTTCTTCAAATTGCTGGAAGTGGAAGCTTCAAGAGCACTTCCAAAGTCGGCAAGAGATGCCGACATGTATACTAGAAGCTTCTCCAAGTAAATAAATTTGTAATCACCGACTAAAGTGTCCTATAAATAGGACCTTCGGTCTTGTGGGGGGGTGTATGCCAAATTGTGAGGTTCTAAGAGGGTCTAAGTGTGTGCGGTCTGAGTGCTTAGTCAGTTAGTGCATGTGCGTTGGTGGAGTTATAAAACTCTACGAAGTCTTATGAGGTGCATGCCAGCAAGTGTGGTGTCGTTTGTGAGAGTGCTAGTGTAGTAGTGAGGTATTCTTTTGTGGTCTTGCTATTTAAGGTGTCTTTTTGTAATTACTTTTTTTTTTAAATAAAACTAATTACACAGTTGTGTTGTATTGTTCAACACATCCATCATTAATTTTTCATCCTAGTAAAGGTAATTCTCTATGTGCATCCTTGTGATCTCCTTCTACAGCCAATAAACCTGCTACTAGCGTTGCCGAAGTCCACCACTAGCACCGCTGCATCAAATAAAACAACCGCATGTGCTTTCCCTCTCTCTTTTCTAACTTTTTATTAAGACAAAATAAATAATGTATGATCCTTAATTAAAAGTGCAGACTATGGACGATAAATAAATCAACAATTCACTAGGCAAGTCAACAATTAATCAAAATAAATTTAACAATATCTATTAGGGATATATTCAGCATGTGATTATTGATGTTTAAAAGAGCAAACATTGATTTAACATCTGAAAAGCGCACAATTACTAAAACATCATGCTACAATCGAGCCATTTCTGCACATATTCCTAAACTATATGGTCAAAACCACTTTTTTATTGATCAACACCTAACATCACAACACGAAAAACATAATTCTCAATTCCTCATAATAACACAATTACCTTTCAATTACACAACAAAAAGCTCCAAGTTTCCAGCACAAAACTAAAATCAAACCAAAAAACACATTTTTCCTCGATCGCAGCACAACAAACAAAGTTCTAAGAGTACATTTTCAAACCGCTAATACCTCTCAATTTATTATAACACAATTACTTTTCAATCACACAACAAAAAGCCCCAAATTTCGAGCACAAAACATATTTTAAACCCGAAATTACGTTTTCGTCGATCGCAGAAGAGTACACTTTCAAATCGCTAATACCTTTCAATCACAAACACTAAGATCCAAAATTCCAGACCCAAACAAAGGAACAAAAACCTACCGTTTTCCTCAATCAACGCCCAAAATCGCAGCAAAACAAACAAAATTTTCACCACGCAACTGAAAAATAAAAATTGTCAGACCAAGAACGGTTTTTCGAATTCGCTCGTACCTTTCGGCGGCGAAAGAGAGGGCTTGATTAGAGCAGTGCCTGGTGCGAATCTTGGTGATCGAGCCGTCGCTCCAGTCGACGACGGATCGGAGCATGGAATCGACCTTGCGCTCGAAGTCGGGGGACCACCAGCGAGGTGACTCGGCCTCCGAGCCGAACCGAGTCTCGAGATCGAAGGCGGAGTGGAGGGAGGGGTCCTTGCAGGCGTTGAGCCAGGACTTGCAGGTCAACATGGGGCCTCGCCACCGGTGCTCGAGGCTGAGACGAGCGAGGATGTTGATAAGGCACTCGTAAGTCAACTCGGCCCAGTCGCCACTCGGTTGTGACTCGGTGTCGTTGTCTTCGGTTTTTTTCTCCATGGTTGTTGTTCGCGCTCCTTACTATTGGAAATGGGAGAGCTTAGTTGGGCTTCATCGTTGAATGAAGGTGAAGGTTGTTTGTTCTCGTTGAAGTGTCTGATGCGTGAAGGTATATATCCCGTCTTTTCACATCACTTTGCCACGTGGCCGAATATTGTAGCTTCCTCGTCCGCCCACCTCTGCAATTCCTCTGTTATCTCAGATTTCCTCCTAGAGAAACAGTAGAACACGTCTCTTTTTTAAAGTTAACCGTAATAAATACGAACTTAAGAAAATATTTACGGTGAATATTAATATAAATAATTTATTTACATATAAATAATTTTTATTTACATTAATAATGTATTTACTTTCTTATTTACAATATAAATATTTTTTATTTATATAGTAAATAGGTTGTTTATATTATAAATTTTATATTTATTTTAAATATTTTTAAAACTTTATATTTATTTCAAAAAAATTCAACTATAACTCTTATAATAGTATGCTTTTGAATTTCAAATGTAACTTGTATTTTTTTTAAGAGGATAGGTAATTCCTTTTAATCTATGAAATATTAACAAAAAAATTTTTTTAGATTTTTTTAAATGAAATTTCATTCAACTAAAAGTAGTAAAAACAAAGTTGCATAATGTAGATATCTTTTTTCACAAGGCACAAATCTAACCCATATACTATGATATAGCCCAAGATAAAGTACATAGAGCCAAGCCACGAGGTAAGGTTCTCTAAGTAGGTCATGGTTTGAAAGGTTGAGAAATATGAACAAATTTATTTTATTTGGTCCAGTTAGACTTTCAACTCACTTGAAAGGTTCTAAGTATAATTAGAATTAGAATAAAGGATAAAATTGTGGGAAAGTTCCAACTTTTTTTAAAAGGTGTTATTTGGTTTTCATTTTTTTTTATTTAATTAGGTCAAACTGATGAAAAAAATGTACGATTTAGTCTCCAACCATTAAATTTTGAACGGAAAAAAGTTTTGACCACTTTCAATAAGGGTATTTCAGTCTAACATCTAATATGCTTTAAAGAAATTAACATTTAAACATAAAAAAAAAAAACCTTAAAAATTGCCCTAAAAATAGGAAAACTTAGCAAAAATTCAACAAAAACATTCCCTCAAAATTCTTTAGCAACGCCCTCCACCACCCACATCCTTCCTCTCCTTCGTCATTCACCCTCCCCCATTTGATTATGACCCACTCCACTCCCAGCTTTAGCGCGAGGGCAACTTATATTATAGTAAATTTTTACTTTTTATCGTAGCATATAAGAGCTTTACAATATTTCAATTAGTTTGTTAAAAAAAAAAAAAAAAAGCCTAAATATGGATGCTCTCAAGTGAAATTATTGCACAACGCATTTTTCCTTCTGTCCTTGAACAAACACGTGTTTAACCATGGCCAGAACTCTGGCTTTCTCCCTTAAAAAAGAAAAAGTCTCTAGCTTTCTTGTATATTCAAGTTTGCACATTCACCTTAGAAGTCTTTAGATCTAACAACTTGCGGAGGACTTCTAATTTTTGACAATCTTATCCCGCTCTCCCTAACTTCCAAAGCTGTTGCAATGTGATGCTAATGTTTGTCGCTTAATTGGTAATAAAAAAACACGTCCAACTAGAAATTCTAAAATCCCAATTTAAAAAAATCTCAATTCTTAATCCCTTAAATTGACAAAAAATTCAAGAAAAATTGATATAGCAGGTCACATTGGAACAATTAACAAATGTAACAGGTAAATTACCAAAAGTAAATGTTCATGGAAGAAGCTGTGAGAGTTTGACAAAGTTTAGGAGGTAAAATGCCAAGACTCAAAAAAAATAATGTCTTGATTCACCCGAACACTTCGATTCATGAAAAGCTCCCCTTTTTGAAACAGTTCATAATGAAAAAGCATCCCATTTTTTAGCATTGTTCATCTATTGTTAATGAACCCGTAGCCATTCAAAACGCCATTCCCATGCTCGTCTCTGTGGACGAATAAACCCAGCAACATTTTGACGCAAATTCAAAGGGCTTTTATGGTTTAGAAGGGAGAATTGAGATTATTAAGACGTTTGGCAAACTGGTTAAAGCTGAAAATTTTGGTTTAAAAACTTATCATGTGAGAACTTTACACCGTAACAACTTTTTGTTTTTTATTAAACTGTCAAAAATTTTACATTTTAGTTAATTGAAATTAATTAGTTCTAACTGATTTGCTAAACTCGTAAGGAGCTAATCAGAACAAGTAAACAAAAAGCAGGCCTTTAAAGAATCTGAGAAGTAAATAAAATAAGCGAAAGCAGAAAACAAAGAGGATGTACAGATAGAGTTGACCACCCAATCTGGGGTATGGAATATTGAGCTTTATCCAAATAACACGCTTCATCAGAAAGTTTAACATATCATAAAAAAGAAAATAAGACCATAATGATACAAGATGTCAAAGTACCTCAGTCCGTTTGATTCCTCTGTTCCAAACATGTGGTTTTAAGTTCATTTGTTTGAAAAATGTGATTCAAAAAATGGGTTTAAAATTTTCAAAAACAAAGGGGTGTGTTTTCGGATTTGAGGCCTTTTTTTGGTTTAAACCGTTTAACAAAGGGTTCAAACTAGAATTTACCTTTCTTTACTAAATACTGGTTCATGAGAAATTTTGATTCGATTACCATAACCCCTTGAACAAAATGGCCCCCTAATATGCGCATGCATGAAAATTTTCAAACATTACTTTGAAAACAAAAAAAAAAAAGGTTCAAACATCCATCATTGCCTGCATCTAATCAGTATTCGTCTTCAAAGCTCTAAGATAATTTATCATTGCCAACAAGTAATGAACTTTGCCAAAACCTGCTTTTCTAATTCTAATGGATATCTCATACATATACGCCACAGCTCAAACTCCATAACATTGAAATGATTGTTCAGAAAAAGAGAATGGCAATAAGTTTTTCTCGATAAAATTGATGTCTATGTTGATATCAGAAAACAATTACTAAAATTTCAGTCACAAAAAAAAAAAAAAAAAGACACAGCTTTCACGGCAAAACTGACCACTTGAGTCACCTAAGGAAACAATTGGAAAATCTAACTAAAAAAGGTCCAGTAAGGAACCTGATTCGGATGTCCAGTTCAGTGTAAAGTTTCAAAAAAAAAAAGTATCAATGAATTCTATTTTCAGAAGAAAAAAATTAAAAGATATTTTAAAAAAAGCTAAAAGATATCAAACAGTGGCAATTTTAACTGTACTTGCATTTGAACAACCCGGAATAAAGCTTAAAAAAAAAAGAAAATGTAAACATATTTTTGAAACTTTTTAAAGTAAATAATAAGTTTTGAAAATATTTGTAATAAATAGTAGATTTTTTATGTGAATAATTAACCCATTATGTAAGCAAAAATTATTTATACTATAAATAAAGGAAGTAAATTATTTATAGGTCTGATCTATTTATTATATAAATAAGAATTATTTACTATTTATACAATAAATTAACTATATAAATGAGAATTATTTACTATTTATACAATAAATTAGAGAGTAGATAAATTATTTATACTATAAACCTGTTATTTATTATAATTATTTTTAAAACATATTATTTACTTCAATGAGACTAAAAATTTGATATTTAGTATAATTTTTCAAAAAGGGCGAAAAGGAATAGTGGAAGTCTTGTCCTAAAACACTGGCAAAAAGGAATTTCACATAAAGATGCAATAGCATACAAGCTGGTCCAAAACCATTATTCCGAACAGAACCAATGGATATCACATCGTAAACAAATGTTTAGCGGGTCAGAAACCGGTAACAATTAGAAAGACATTATCGAATACAAACACCATAAATTACTTCACCACACGAAAAAAAAAAGATTTAATTTCTGGAATTGGAAAAACAGTCATGGAATACAAAGTTCATTGTTCCTAAATCGGTACCAATTATGAAGACAATGATCAACAAAAACACTGCAGATAAAATTGATCCGACCTCTGGAATTAGGAACCAATAGACCAGCACAAATCAGGCGAATCGAGCAGGAGCGTATAGAGGCTGTCGGTATTCGTCAAAGTACTCATCACGATCGATGAAGACGATAGCGTAAAGAGCGTAGATTATCCCCGGAAGATAACCTAGCAGAGTCAGAAGCAAGCATATACAGAACTCGACCTGAAAATTTTCCCTCAATTACGCAAAATAAAAAATTTTTGAAGCAAAAAAGTGAACAGATCAAGATCGCAAAAATTTCCTTACTTTCTCGGAAACCAAACGGAAAGACGAAAAGAGAAAGAAAGAAAGAAAGAAAGAAAGAAGCTTACGCTGCAGCAACCATGCCTGAAGCAAACGCCCAACGGAGGAAGCAAGATGGCGATGAGCAATTCGCAGCAGATCTCGCAGCGACTCGGCATTTTTTTTTTTTTTTTTTGGGGTCAGAACACAGTTTTGGGTCAAGTATTAATGAAGAAGAAAACAGATAATAAATGGGAATAGATGTCAAGATTTTTATGACCTGATCTTCGACGACCGTGGCATACGTGTATGTCCAGCTGTCTTTGTCTCTCTCCAACTGCCACATTTAGCAAAACGTCGGCGTTTTGATGACACAAAAGTGAGTCCTTTTTTGGAAAAGCCAGATATAAACAATTTTTTTTTTTTTAATAATGAAAAGTATAAGCAAGGTTTTTAGCATTGTTGCCATTTGAATTATCACACATCAACAAAATGTCATTTAAACTTTTAATTTCGGCATGTCGGCATGTTACCCTATGAATTTAACAATATGTAGCAAATCATCATATTAATAAAGACGTAAGGTTTTTTTTTTGACTAAATCAATTTTCAAGTAAGTCGTTAATTAAAAGTATGAAAGTTCTTTTTGCAACAAATGTTAGCCCAAATATATATTTAAAACTAAGCTAATTTAAAATTTTAAGTAAATTGCTCTAATAGTCCTCGCTTTATTTAAAAGATGACTTGATAGTCTTGTTTTTTTTTTTAGCTAAAACGACCTCAAATTAAAAAAATATATACACAAAGACTAAATTAATTAGCGACGGCCTATTTTCTCACTTTTATAAGTCACGCATCAATCACATAATCATTATTTACTTCAAAAAGATTTAAATACACCTAGAAAAAGAAAAACAAAAAAAAAATCAAAAAACTTCATTTTCCCAAGGTAGTCTAGCCCAAACCCCTCACCTCCCCTCTTGCCGAACCTAAACAAGCCAAGCTCCTCCACCCTTCCACCTCGATTGTCCCCTTCACTGTACCAAACTAGTGGAGCTCCCCTACCCCTCCGTTGTGACCAACTCCCTCACCAAACCCACCCCTTTGTTGTGCCTCATGTAGCGAGGGACCGGCCGTTGCCCCAGCTCAAATCGCAAGCCCCAAATTGTTATTGCATGTCCTTGATCAGAGAAGAAATGTTTGTAACTAAACTAATGGTATAAATAAACACATATTTGCGGCGAAATGTTTTTTGACTTTTTATTGTCTTATGTAATTTGTTTTGCTTTTATTATTCCATTCCAAAGCTTTATGTCGAAACCTTGGCAGATTACAGGTGGTTTGAAAAAAAAAAAAGTATTTCATCTATTTGATTTATAAGAAACAATCTATGTTGTAACTCGATCTAAAGGGATATGTATCCCATGTATCCCATTGTACAAGGAACTGTTAAATCTACTTTTGGGTTTTATTATAATACAATTGGGCCTTACCATTGGTTAGTATCTAAGCCAATTGTGTGCAGCCTCTATCGTCCCTCCAACTCCAAAGCACAACCATCCATCGAGTTTCTGTCGATATCGAATTTTGTAAACCAACTGCCTCTGCAAAGAAGCTGCCGCCCCAATCTCAGCCCACTCATGGGTTAGCAATCTCGCGAACAAGCCAAGGCCAACTACGACAAAACCCAACCAAAGCAGCCACTCTACTGACTGTAAACCTCCTGAGATTGCCAATCGCCAACCACAATCATTGCTACTCCGTGAATTGCAAGACAATTGAGCTTAAGATTTTGCCACCTTAGACCTCTCCCACCCTCATACCTAGACATGAACATACGCCAGTTAGTTGGTAACAATAGAAAACAGTAAGTCTTGCCTGTTTCAATTCTTACACCTTCATTTTGAGTTTGATTCCTATAAAACGTAGTTTATCGATCATGAAACCTGCCTATCAAAGTAGTTTCATGTAGGTATTTTATTATTTTCTTTATTTGTCTTTATTATTTCATGGTTGTGTTTTTTTTTTTAATCTATATTTCAATAAATATGGACTGAATATCAATGGTAAAGCACCCTACTAATGGTTTTATCATAAAGCAGATGAAACGCTAAATCAAATCGCAAAATATAGATATATACACACACATATATAAACGTATTGATGAATTGATTCGATTCACGGTTTCATCTGCTTTATGTAACTTCTCGTTTTTGGACACATTAAACTAATATTTTAATTGCTTGTGTGCTTTTTGATCAACTTAAAGTTACACCTATTCCGCCCTTACAATTGAATATTATAGTTTGGCCTACGAACATAGCCCCAACTAATAGAAATGAGCCGACAGAGACAAGATAATGTGCATACAATTGTCCCTCTACTCTACAAATATTATGCCACATAGGTGCAGAGTGTTAGTTCCAATCAAAAGTCGGACTTGAGCTTGCCTATATTATTAATATAGATTTTTTTTAGAGAGACCTAATATAGTTGATTATAGGACAAATTTTGTGAATCCGCTTGAACTATGTCGATTGTGTCAAAATGTTTCCTTAAACTTTAAAACGTACTTGTTGTACCCCTTAAACTTTAATATTATTATATATTCATCTATTAAACTTTAAAACGTGTTATTTTTTAACAAAAAATACTTTTTACTCTTAATTAAAGGATAAATTTATTTGTTTACTAATAACCCTTAAAAGAACCAACTTGAATACAGTACATTATTCACTTTTCATTCCTCTTTTTTCATGCTTTTGAGCAGGTTCTTTAAAAACAGAATGTATGAAAGTTTGGTACCCAACTACTTTATTTAAAATGAAAAAGACATTTATATTAATTCCTAAGTATCATATTTAGTCTTAAATCAAATGAAATTCAGCAATTTCATCCAAAAGTTAATATGTTTTAAAGTTTTAGGGGTGATTCTGAAGTATATCATAGTTCGGAGGGCACAATATATACGTGGGGACATATTAACACAAGTGACACAGTTTGACGAGAATTCTTGTAATTTATACTTGATTATTATTAACATTAATATATGTGCCAATTAATTTTTAAAATAAAAATACAAAATTCCTTTAAAATGATTAAAAACTAATTCTACAATAATTCATTTTGACTTGTGATTTAAGTAAACACATAAACAGGGTTTAGAGTCACTCCGATTTTGAATCTTATAAATAAGCTAATTTATTCTAAATTCGATTGCTCGCTTTGAATTGTATTCATTTTGATATATTGGCGCTGAGATTACCTACAAGTACACACACCATGAGTGTTAATATTTGGTGTGTTTGGTTATTGGTTCAATCTAGCCTGGCTTAGTCTAAACTAGGCCAAATTCCTAACTTAGAATTCAAACCCCTTCATTTCAGGATTTTGAACCAAAATTAAACAATGATTTCACTCTCATGTATTTTTATTTATGACTTAACACTCTTATTTTATATTTATTTTTCAATTAAATAACTTCTTTTTACAAAGTTCATATTTATTTTTCAATTAAAGAACTCCTTTTTATATATTTTCTATTTCTTCTTTAATTAAATAAATTTTGATATTTAAAATTAGAATTCTTAATATTCATCAAAATGCTTGTTTAGATTATAGTTTAAACTCCATAGTTTAGATTTTTTTGTTCAAATAAAAAGTTAAAACAAAAACAATTTGAACCAACAAACTGAGGATATATTTTGAGTGGGACTAGTTTTAATTATTTCGATTTCAAATTAAAAATAGTTTATTTGTTGCAAATTTCCAATGCTTTTTTTTTTTAATTTTAATCAAATTCGAGAACTTCATGTGGGGTGGGCGACTTAGTGCACCCCACATGAGAGAAAGAGGGGGCAATAGCTTGATGGCGACATAAAGAGTTCTTCACCAAAATTTCATGCTTTTTTCAGGAGAATATGATATAGCCCTAACATTTAACGCGTGTAAGGTGCATTATGCCTCTGCTCTAAGAGAATGTTTGACAACCTCATTTCAATTATTACAATTTAAAACTTCTACGTACTATAATGTAAACTAAAAGTAGGCTATAATATAAAACTGTCATATGTTATAATAAATTGGTTCCAACTTTTAACTTCCGTTTGAAACATCAGTTAGAACTAATGGTTTAGAACAATACTGGTTGGAACCAATAAAATGAGTTTGAACCATAGTTTTTATTTATAACCAATGTTTGAAAGTTTGTTAATATTTTGAAAACCTTGTTGAAACTTGATGTTGGAACTTAAAAATTTTAATGTGTGAGAGCGTTACACTGTATTAAACTTTTGTTTTTTTATTACAATATGTGAAAGCTTTACGCAGTAATAGTTAAAATTTTTGTATAGGAACGGAGTTCCCAAACAAAACATAAAATATTAATTTGAACCAAAAGTTGTTGAAACCATTGTTTAGAGTTTGAATAAAAAAAAAAAAATTGAACCATAATTTATTATTTTAAACTAGTATCTAAACCCCAATTTATTATTTTAAACTAATATCTAATATGTCTGAACAAAAAATGTATATTTGAATAAAAATGTTAGTTAAACCTTAAACTTTTTGGTTTTAATTGATTGAGCTTGACATCGATTATAACTGATGACGAGCGAAACATAACCTTAGGTTCCACCTTAAAATATTCGTTTTAACTTCAAAACAAAGGCTTAGTTCTAATTACGTTGTCATTCTTTAAACAGGCGCGAAATCAGAAACTCCCTCACTTGTCTGTTACATTCTATCGACATTTATCGTCATGTTTCCGACATCCTTGATATTCGGATGTTTGCATATAACGTTACGCACCACGCGCTGCCCTGGAGCGTCCAACAAAATCCTCAATTTTTTTTTACATGTTTATTATATTCACGGTCTACAAGGCCAGTCCCAGCGCTGATCAAAGCCTCTCCCTCCACCAAACACTTTTCCTTCCATAATCGGAGCTCCAAGAAAGAAAAGCCCTAACCCTGCAAAATCTCTCTCTTTCTCTCTCTAAAACGTCAATGGAGTTCAAGTTTCGCGCCGTGGACGATAGGCCTCCGCCGTTTCCGTCGCCGCCGTCGAGCTGCTTCAACCACTCCGACCAACCATTGCCAATGCCAGGTTCGAATGTTCATCGTCAAAGTCAGAGAAAATGAGGGAAAATTTGGTGGAAAAGAACTGTGGTTTTACAATGCCGTGTTCTATTTTAATTTCGGTGCATGATCAAAATTCGTATAAAACTTGAATTTTTGTTTTTAATTTCTTTTTTGAAAATTTCTCTCCATCCAAACAGGCCAAGCCATTTCTCCGATGCTGCATGGTCCGTCCGGTTTGCCGATGGGGGATCTCGGGCAGAATTCGGGCCTAATGCGAAACCCTAGCGACGTGCGGGAGCATATCGTGCGAGAGCTTGAGCAGGAGCGGTTAAGTGAGGAGATGATCTTGTGGGAGATAGCTCGGCGTCGAGAGCTGGAGGCGGTGGTTCGCCAGGAGATCGTGTTCTTAGAAAGAGAGATGGCCATGCGAAGAGCGGCCGTGGGAGCAATGTCCTTCGAGGATGGATTCCCTGCTGCAATGCAGTTCGCTCCCTTCGCATATTCTTCTCGCTCCGCCGCATTAGATCCGTTTTCGATGCCTCTGCCGCCGGAGGACATTGCTCCGGTGTTCAAGCCCCCTTCTGATCCTAACAAGGATAAATTAATCGTTCTGGTTAGTCTCGCTTGAATATCTCAATTTTATGTGTTTATTTGTTGAGGTTCTATCTCTAGTACTTTTGGTTTTTTGTGTTTTGTGTGTATTTTGCCCTAATGTTTATTATTTAGGTCCATCATCATAGAATGCGTTATCTTGATCCATGTTTCTTCGGGTTGATGGATAGGAACAAGGAATTTATAAATGACTTATTTGAATTAAATTAACCAATAAGCCACCTTTGGTATGTCATGCTTGTGCCAATTTGGAGTAATTTCTAATTTAGTTTTATGGGTTGTTTGAAAATTCTTTAATTGCTACATTTTTGAGAATACCATTGGAAGTGGTGCATTCACCTGTCCATTGATCTTGCGGAAGGGGATCCCAGTTGCCTTGTGTAGGCCCCACTAAATCATTGGTCTCACAAGAGTAGCCCACTATTGGTCAGCAATGCTCCCATGATAGTGTGGCATGTGACATCTTGCTATACCTTCAATGGAATCCCTCAACATAGTGCGACAAATAGAGCTTCTAGAATTAGCAATTTTTTGTCTCAAGAGCAACATATTGTCCTATCTTTTGGTTTTCCATCCATGCATGCGTTACTCCTATTATCACATTCTGTAAGTCATTCCTGCAGGGGCATCACATTCAAAGATGTGGCGGATTATTTTTTTGATTAACCATGTGCCTATTGTTTTCTATGGTGATCGACTTTTGATCTTGGCACAAAATGACGCTAGATCAGTTGCTCCTTTAGTCCTTAGTAAATAGATTTTTCATCTGTGGGTTCACCTGTTTAGGCTATCCAGTGTACACATGGCAATTCATTACAATGGGCTTGTGTCTCTGTTTGTCGTAGAAAATGTTTCCTTCGAAGTACTCTCATTCTGTTCTTAAGAATTCAGTGTGAGTGGAAGCTAATTCTTTGTCACTGGCTCAACATATCAAGTAGGCTCTGATTTGCATTGTTTATTTCGGGATAAACATTCTAAGCCGCTAGTCGTTCGCTTGTTTTCTAATATAGACAGACTAGAAGTTTTGTCCCTTTTTCACAAATATTAGATTAATATTTGGTTAGAACCGTGAATGTGATTGTTTGCGTGCACACACAAATGCAGAATTTAGATCATATGTTATCGCATACATATTAATGCTCCACTGATTTAACAAATCATGGTACATAATATAGAAATTTTGAGGTACGTATAACCAAAGCTCACTAGCTTTTCCTCAAAAAAGATTTAAAACTTTCCATTCATATTAGTTTGGTTAGGAGTCAAAGGATTCTTACTGTACATCATTAGATTTTCACAATCATGATTTGGTGCACATTATAATTGCTAAAAGTCTTATGATCTACAAATTAAATCAAGTAACTTAAGAGTCTTTAAACAGAATCATTAGAATCTTAGTTGTGTCCTTTTTGACAGAATTCTGTGGTATCAAAGATTTAATCGGTGCAAGAATTCTTTTAAAAAGGATTTAGAAATATCATTCAAATTATTGTGTTTAAGTCTCACAAGAATTCTTATTGTATGTCAATTAGATTTAACCCATTTTTATTCTGTACGTGTTAACAAAATAATTTGGATCTTAATTGTGGATCCTTGTTGACAGAACTTTCTGTGGAATTGAGGATTTTTTAATCCTCATAGTACGTGGACATGCTCGACGATTTGATTACATTTCTTAGGTTTTTTTTCCCATCTAAAACTTGTAAATAGTTCTTTTTTCTTCTTCTTTATGAAAAGTTATGTTGCTCATCTTTTCTGTTTGCAAGTTATAATCAATACCATTATTATCAAAATTGAAGTTCTTTAGAAATGCAGCACCTACGATGAGACTTGTATTTTTATGTTAGTTAATTATTAGTAAATGAAATTTGATACAAACCTTAATTGGTGATGTCGAATTCACTTGTTCCACAGCAGTGTGGGTGCCTGCCTGTATTTGATGGTCGTTGAAGTTTAGGATCTTGAATGTTCTTAGTACAATTTCTACTCTTATTCATGAACTATTTTGTGTCAGGCAGCTACTTTTTCTCCATAATCATAAAAGCAGAAGGTGAAGTTCCCTTGTGAATCGCCATGCAGCGTTTAACTGTTTTCATGGGGTTAATTAATGACACATCAGAACTTATTTTGTATTTTATTCAAGTACTCTCTTGCAGGCTAAGCCCGAACCAAATCTTTCCCGGGCAAAGAGAAAAGCTGTAGAAGCACCCACATTGGAGTCTAATGAGATCTATCCGTTTGGTTTGAAGAAGAAGCCCAAGGAGGAGTTGAGCTGTGCCTTATGCCAGGTAAGTGCAACAGGTGAGAAAGATTTGAACAATCATCTTCAAGGTAAGAAGCACAAGCGCAAGGAAGCAGCACTTAGAAATCAGAAGATGGGAAAGATGCCTAGCAATGCACCATGTCCAAAGAAAAGTGGGGATCCATCTGAACCGAAAGACGCCAACAGTGCTGCGCATGTAAAACTGGAAGAAGGGAAGTTTATTAAACAACTTGGTTCCCAGAATGGTTCAGACAAGAAAAATGAGGACGCAGAAGATCTAAAACCTAAAAGCACGCTGGTAATGCAGAAAGACCAAAATGCCGGGGAACTGAACAAGACAAGTGGATCAGAAATGGTGCAGAAAGCAGGTGGATCTGTGGATCACAAGACAACAAAGAGGACGAAGACAGGAAAAAGATTCAAGTATTGGTGTGAAATGTGTCAGGTTGGTTCTTTGTCTTCAAGAGTGATGGAGCAGCATAAGAAGGGGAAGAAACACAGGGGTAAGCTTCTTGGTTATGAACCTAATAAAATTGACGAAGCTACCCTCAAAACTAAAACATCAAATGCTGTTCCTGTAAAGCCGGCAGACCCAGATGTGGCAGAACAAGCAAATGAGAAGACCACAGACAAGGTGGAAAATACAGAGGCCGTTGATAAAAAGCCAGAAGACAAAGTTGTTGCAAACCAAGCAAATGAGAAGATTACACACGACATGGCAAACATTCATGAAAAGCCAGAAGACACAGATGTTGCAAACCAAGCAAATGAGAAGGCTACGGATGACATGGAAAATACAGAGGCCATCCATGAAAAGCCGGAAGACAAAGATGTTGCAAACCGAACAAATGAGAAGGCTACAGACGACATGGACAATACGAAGGCCATTCATGAAAAGCCGGAAGATGGAGATGTTGCAAACCAAGCAAATGAGAAGACTACAGACGACCTTACAAATGCCAAGGCTGTTCCTGAAAAGCCAGAGGGCACAGATGCTGCAAATCAAGCAAATGGGAAGGATACACATGACATGGAAAATGAAATGCAGTTAAGTCCATTCCTACTCCAGAAGCTCGAGAGGCTCCAGAGGTTATGTAGTGTTGATGAACAGAATTAGAAAGTTGAACCTCTTTTGCCGAAGGTACCGACCTTTTTCCCTTGTTGTAATTAGGCATGTAGCTTAAGGACTAAGTTACCCATAGACTGCAACTCTTTTTGGGGAAAATCTGTTAGACTGTAATTTGTATGACCATCAATCAGGCGGCAGAATTTTCTTTCAAGTCTTAAATTCGATGTCTTAAATCTTTGAACCTCATCTAATAATAATCTTAGGTATATTATAGAAAAAGAGAAGAAAAAAATCTTTAGATAATGCTTTCAAAGAACTAAGAAAAGTTTGGCGGTGCAATTAAAACTAAAACGTTGAAACGTTTTATCGTAGCATGTAATAGTTCTAGTCTATAGTTTATTTTTATTGTATATTGTAGCATGTAAGAGCTTTATACTATAGCAATTTTAACTATGTAATTAGAACAGGTTTGTCAAACACATCCCTAAAGATTACAAATGGGATCGTTAACCTCGCCTTCATTGCCATATTAACGGGTCATTAACCTGACCAAAAAGGAGATCTCTTGTTAGAGCACCAGAGATGCTGCGGCATCTCATTGGACCCAGAGCAACTAGATATAGACTTGTGAGAGATTCTAAACTCAAACTTATAAATGTGTTCTCACGGTCCACTGTTGTTGTTTCTTCTCATTTATTTATTTATTTTTTCCTAGTGAATCCCCTTCAGGAGAGAAACATAATTCAAGAAAAGAATTACAAGTATAATACAAGTTTACGACATCGCCAAAGGAAAAACTAAACCAGGGGAAAGAGAGACGTGTAACGAGCGAGACTATTAAAAAAGTGTCTTAACATTCAGGTCCCATACTGTTTTCTGTTTCCTTTCTCTACTCTGTTTTAATACTTTGATTTTTATTCTCATGCTTTTTCTGCCAATCTTCATTTTTGCTTAAAAAAAAAGTAAATAAACAGTTCGATTGGAAAGCATAGAATAAGGATTTTGTCCCCTTCAGGTTCTAATTTGAATTTGACGAAGCACACAGCATGGGATTGTGATTATCCATTTTGTGCAGTTGAAATTGATCGAGAAAAACTTTATTAAAATAAAAAAATAAAAAATTTTGAGACTGTTTGGTATTGTTTTTAAAATAAGTAAAAATATTTTTGTTTTAAAAAATAATAATTTTTTAAAAATTATGTTAAAATTATTTTAAAATTTTCTTTAAAAAACGTATAAAAATATTTTTAAAAATTTTTAAAACAAAAATAAATAGAGCTTTTATTTGTAAGTTTTTTTTTCCTTTTTCCTAGCACCCTACCTTAATTTCAGTCGAAATTGCATATAGACAATGTTATTAATTTGGTCAAAATTACACATACGCTTACAAATAAAACAGAACACCCTATCAAAAAATCTTTTAAAAAATTGGGAGTGTTAATCTTTTAAAAAATTGGGAATGTTTCTTTTTTTGTAACTTTTTTTTTTCATTTTTTAAGGGAACCAGAGTAGAGACTTGGACGATCGTCAACAGTGTTTGTGAGAGAATTTTTCTAGAGTACAGATAAGGATTTGATAATAATCAACTAATTTTATAATACTAATATATAATTTTCTAAATTAATGATGAATTTGATTTTTGGTGAATAAATACAATAACCAATTGAAAGGGTAAAGTATCCAAACTTTCCAATGCCTCGTTGGGATCATCTAAGCCGGCCGTATGGGAATCCCTCAAATTAAAAAGTGAAAAACAAAGCAACCTTGGAATATCTCATAAACAAAACTAAACGTGCAAGCACTGCAAGATTCCATGATTCCTCCCTAGAATTATTTCAGTAGAAAACTTGCAGGACGCAAACTGAAACAAAACTAAATCTTGATTCCTTAGCATCAATTCCACCACTTCATCTATACACATTCACTGTATATAACTATCTTTCAACTTTACAAAAGAGGAAGAAGAAAAGGAAGCCTAGAGTAAAGAACAAAAGATAAGAATGATGGTTACAACGTAGCGTTATAAGGCATGGCAAACTTTCCAACCCCACCAAAACTTATATGATATGCTTTTTTAAGAGAGAAAAATCAAACCCTTAAAGCCACTTGATCTTGCCAAGTGATCTTTCTTTTCCCTGCACGATTCGATCCGTTGCCAATGTTCCTACAAACTAGTAACTTCATATCATTGTGCTGCTCTTCGGTATTTGAATTTCGAAGCAAACCTTTCAATGGCTCGCAGCTATTGGCCTGCAATTCTTCCTCTTCCCCCTATAACAAAGTGAAAACGATGTAAACGTTGCGGTCAAAAGTAAATTGCCATGGCATGAATTAGACGCTCATTGCATAGAAATAGAATGATTTCCAATATATTACCGAAATTTGGTTCAAGTCAAAAGATGGGGTGATCTTCCTCTTAGCGGCTTCTTTCCCACTGTGAATCCTTTCCTGCTGATTCAAGTCGAAAGTCGGTCTGGAATTTGGCAAAGGAGCGACCTCCTTTCCACTGAGGATCCTCACCTTCTGGTTCAAGTCCAATAATGGCGCACGCTTTTGCAATGGAGCGTCCATGCCATTATAAGCCCTTTCCTTTTGGTTCAAGTCTAATGAGATTGGGGGGCATCGGAAAGCAGATTCCTTCTTTTTGCTCTGATTTTTCCTCTTTGTAATGCTAGTACTTCGGTTTTCATAATTTTGTAGTTGGGAATGGCCTCGTTTCATTTGGTGGTTCGTTGGCTGCTTCTCAGTTAAGTATCTGTATCTTCGCTTCAAAAACCTGCCATCCCAAACAATCCACATGAAAATTTCTTTATTGGAATCAAATCAATTGAAATATTTCAGCGGTTTGGATCGATTATACCTGACTTCAGCCAAAAGGGTTTGCTTCTTCTGTTCCATAATCTTTAATCTGTTCTTCATTGCATCAGTTTCCTGACAAGCGTATGAATAAGAAGTTTGCTTTAGTTTAACACCTTAATCTTCAGGCTTTAACCAGCTTAGAAAATTTAGAAAAACCTAAAAGACTCTCATATATTACAAATAATAGCAAACACCAATTCAGAAATGACAAGCCAAATTCATAAGTGCATAGTGGAAAATCAAAACTAACAAGGAGCATTAGAGGAAAAATTCTTGAAAAACAGCCAAGACTCGCTGCAAAAAATTGAACCCTCTTAAGAAATATTACCAAAATCTGAGCATAAGACGATTGAAATAAACAGCTCTTTTGGTTCGCTAAAAGGGGTTAACAAGAAATCACCTCATAAACAATGATATCAACAGTACGGACAACATGATACAAACAATTTAGTTCCCTAAAAAGGGTTAACAAGAATCCTAAACATCTCATAAACGCGGATCAAAAGAACAGGAAAAAGACTAAAGCAAACAAAGGACTAAAAGCAGCAACAAGGGTCCGAATTTTGAAAGCAGTGTTCTAAAACAAGGGTAAAGTTCACTAAACCATGACCATAGTCATCAAACAAAATGAACAGATATTAAAAGAAAAAAAAAGGGGGTTCAAAAAAATTACATAGTAAAGATTTCTTTCATATTAAAGAAACTAAAACAATTAAACAAGGGGAAATTAGAGACAAAATACAATTTCCCAAGTTCTATAAAGTTTAGGGCAAGATTTCAACGAAAACCCAGATGAAACCAAACAGCAAACATCAGATCTAACGATTGAAATAAAAGAAAGAAGAAAATAAAACTCAGATCTAACAAAAACCCATTAAAGAAATTTACCTTCTCCAGCTCTTCATAGTCTTGCTTAAGGCTTTGGTGCTTGAGCCTGGTCCGAGCGTCCTCATACACAGCATAAGGAGAATCCTCCAAAGAGACAACCCTTTTCATCTTCTTCATTGGAAAAAGAAGAAATCACAGGGAGAGAGTGAACAGAAAAGAAGCAAAAAGAGATAAAAAAGGAGAGAGGAAGAGAGAAAAGAGGAAGAGAAGAAAGAGGGACGAGGAAGAAAGAAATAACAATAATAGAAACAGAGAGAAAGAGACAGGAAAGAGGGAAGGAGGGAGAAGGTTCTTTCTCTCTTTCTTGCTTTCCTGTTTTCTCTGTGAGAAACTCTGACCGAGACGACGACAACAACAACAACAAAGAATGAGAAAACACCCAAAAAGCCCACATAGCTACGGTGAAAAAATATTGTTTTGAGAAGACAGTGATGAAGATGGGGATTTTTTGCAGAAGGGTATTTGTGGCAAACACGTTCTTTTTATGAGAGAGAGAGAGAAAGAGAGTTTGTGTCTGTCTTTGTGAGGTGGGTTTGGTTGGAGGACATTTGAAGACACATCTATCCATCTATCTCTACTCTTACCCATTCTTTCTTTCTTTCTTTCTTTCTTTCTTTCTTTTTTGTTTTTTCCCCTCCTCAACATAAAAATTTTGGTCCAGCTGGGCCATTGACGAGAGAGAAAGTTTGGTAATAGGCATTTGGTGTGGACTCTTCCTTTGTTTTTTGATGATGGGAAGGGGTGCGTGGAACTTCTACGTTTCTTCTGTCTTTGGAATTGGATGTGGTGTTGTTTTGGGGTTTTTCTTTTTTCTTTTCTTCTCTTTTTTTTCTCCTTCTCTGAGATGAGAGGACAGAGAAAGAGACAGACATGGGGAGAGAGACAGGATGGGCTGTGCCCAAAGAATAAAAAATAAAAATAAAGGCAGGAGATAGATGGATAAACAGGAAGGCCTGCTGTGCGGTTTTTTTTTTTTTCCTTTCTTTCTATTCTATCCATGACGTGCTGTTGCAGTTATTGCTAGTACCTTATTTTTAGGCTTTGTGACCTTGGGACTCTGGCATGGTGGTGTGTTTGTGAATGTTCTTTTCATTTCACATTATTACCGCTGTTGAAGTCAAATTTCATGTCTATTTACCACAATACCCCTCTTTCTTTTCTCCCTTGTTTTTTTTTTTTTTTTTTTCACCATGACTGCCAGTAGCTTTAAAAAGAGATAACACACAATTTGACTGTCAGCCAAAAAAAAAGCCAGTTTTTTAAACCAAAAAGTGATAATCTCTTTGTAGGGGTCAAAAGGGTGTGCATCAACATCTTTCTTTATTGGAGGGTAAAATAGTAAAATCAAGGAATTTCCTACCATTGAATGGAAGATGTGACTTTCAGAGCTTTCACACCTACCTTCTGCACTTTGTGAGACGACCCAAGGTGACCTAGTTTCCTAGCCACTATAAAATTGATGATAGGAACATTTCAATACACCTACTCTTTTTTCTTTTTTTTGTCCTGGTGTTTAAAATCACAGAAACAACCCTTTTCCTCCTTCTGTTTAGCACCAAAAAAAAAAAAAAAAGATCCTACGAAACTATTTATAAATAATTTTGCAAAAACGAAAATGCCCATTTTAAATTTTCAATTAAAAAAAGGACCATTTTTATTGGTTATTTTTTTGCCCTAGATTGGGTTTGATAGTGTGTACACTTCTGGGTAGTATGAGAAAGCCAGAGAGCCTGTAACTTTCCAGACCGGGTGAGCAAATCCTGCCTGTCACCACATCTTTTAACACTTTTTTAGTCTTCTCAGCAAGAAAACAAAAATAAAATAAAAACCCATGTGCCTTTTTTTGTTTCAATTGCGATGTAGTTGAGAGATGGAGATGGTTTTGGCCGTATGTAGTGCCTGTTAAGAGATCAAAACATATGTTTAGAGAGAGAGAGAAAGAGAGAGAGAGAGGGGACTTAGGAAGCACTTTGCAGTTTCCTTTTGCTTTTGTGTTTCATTGCTTATTAAGGGGGTGTTTGGCAAGTTCTCACCACAAAATTAATTATAAACAGTAAAAAACTCTCACATACTATAGTAACAATAAAAAAAATTGCTACAATATAAAGTTCTCATATGCTACAATAAAAGTGGTTCTCACCAGGTTCGCACTACCTTCCAAATACTCTATAAATATTTCCAACATCTACAGTGCTCACCAGAGTTGGAGTCGAGGTCAATATGCGATGTCGACATTTGGTAACAATAATAATTATTTTTCCCCCTAAAAGTGAAGGTGCTTTGATTCTTTGCCCACACTTCTTTTCCTTTCTGCTGCTGCAAAGCACTTTTCAATCTGGTATTTATAGTTGGTTTGGAAGATTTTTTGGAATTTTCTTATATTTATCTTCTTATACTTTATGGTTAAGTTAATTTAAAACTTATATTTTTAATTTTTAATCTTATTAAATCTATACTTTTAGATTAAATTTATTAGTCAATAGTTAATTTCGACTTTTAAAATGATCAAATTATTTTTAAATGAAATAAAAAAACATTGAAACTTTTAAAAAATAAAAAAAAAACAAAAATAAAAACATACAAAACATTTATTTTTTAAGGTATTTTATATATTTTTAAAGTAAAAAACGTTAGTATAAAGTTTTTTTCAAATGTGTAAAGTTCTTTTATTTTTCAATTTGAGGTATTTTAAGCAATTTTTTAAATTAATTTTGAATATTAATTAGGAAATTGTGTAAATTTATGTATTAAATCTAATATCAAAATATAAATTCGATGAGATCTAAAGTCGAGGGTATCGGGTTTGAATAAATTTAAAATATGAGATATAAAAAGGTAAATAACTATTTTTTAAAATTTTGTAAGAGAAAATATTGTGACGAAAACGGTTAGAACCATAAAAAATGGTTGAAAGGGGCTTAAGTTTCACTAACCAGAGCTTTATTAAGGATGCAAATCAAAGTCAAATCTTACCCTTAAATGGCATGTCCAAGATTAAAAATAACGCTAACAATAAAAGATGTTACAATTTTTTTTTTTGCTAATTTTTTTCCTTAAACAAAATTTAATAAAAAGTAATAAAGTAAAACAGCTAATTAATTCCTGAGCTGTGTCTGTCACTAATGGAATTTTCATATACCAAGTATTTGACGCCAAAAATAAAAGCATACTCTAATAATTCTTGCTTTCAGTTATACTTTATATTATACAACATCAAGTTGATAATTCATTTCTACATGAAATTTTGGATTTGATTAAGATAAGAATGGAGAGAGGCAGAATAAAAAAATTTTAAAAAGCTTGCGAGTGACAGAATTTTCTTTCTATTAAAAAAAATATGGTCGAGTGACGACAGCCTAATTGATTAATTGATTATAAATCTCTTCACCTCAATTATAGATTGACTGTTTCAATCATGCTAAATCTCACTTGAAAATAGTAGTATTTTTTCTTCTTTTATATAATATATATATATATATATATATGTGTGTGTGTGTGTGACACAATTAATTGATGGTTCCCCACCAGTTGAACAGGAAGCATTGAACGTCATAAACCCCTGTAGTTGATAACTTAAGGTCCCAACAGAAGAAGTAAATGAATAAAACAATGTTGAAAATGATGCGATGATGAACACGACAAGAAGTTAGAACAGGTCAAGCAAGCGAAATTCCACGAAAGAGAAAAGAAAAAGAGAAGTATGCTTGCACCTTTTTGACAATTTCCCGTGGATCTTCAGTTCAGAGTACATGAAATTTCAAACCGTGGAAAAATATAAGGGATGAAAGGAGGAATAAAAGAAGATACTTGAAAGTTTCAGTACATGGTCAAACTTTTGTATGCGAGTGTTACGCGCTTTGTGGGGTGCCTAGGCTGATGGGCTTTGGTGCAAATGTTTTTGGGTCAAGCCTACCACAACCATGAAAAAAAAAATTAGGGTATTGTAATTAAGTTAATGATATAATTTTATTGATAAATTAAAATTAAAATATTATAATTAAATTAATAACACAGTATTATTAAGATCTTTATGTGTCTTATTGGTTATATAATTAATATATCGTTAAGTTAATGATACGCAATGATATTTATTTCTTAAGACTTTAAGTGAATGATATTTTTTATTTTTTTGTGATATGTAATTAAATTAATGATATAATATTTATTAAGTATTTTTGTGTATCTTATAGGTTATATACTTGTTATATCATTAAATTAATAATACGTAATGATAATAACACTCAATGATATCTATTTTATTTTTTTACATCTTTAAGTGATAATGATAATGTGTCAATGTAATATATTAAAAGAAAAAATATACGTGTATATTTTTTTTTATGTAATTTAACTATTCAAAAAATAAGAAAATTTGTTATCAAAATTTAAATACATGATAATATTTAGTTATAAAATTTTTAAAAAAAGACATATAAATAATATTTGTATAACAAAGACAGATATCAATTTACTGTTTAAAAAATAAACAAATGATGTAATTTTTACTAATTTTTACAAGGGAGAAATTGACAGATCTTTGGACGTGTAAGTACGACGTTTGTAAGGGAGAAATTGAGAGATTTTTTGACTTGTAAATACAAGCAGGCACTGAGCTTAGAGGGCTACACAAGTTGGCCCATGAATAGGAAATTGAGGCTCAAGAAATCGCTAAAGCCTTGTGGTTGAATTAAAAAAGTTGAAAAAAAAGGTTGCACCGGAAGATAAATTTCACTTCTATGATATCATTTTGATTTCTACTACTTCTGTAGAAAAAATTAAAATACACCACTTTTAAGAAATATAAAGAGAGAGGAGAGAGAAAGAGGCACATGGAGATAGAGGGAGGAGCATGAAATATAGAGTGAGTGAAGAGAGAGAGTGAAGAGAGAGAGGGTGAGTTAGGTGGTGAGATTTTTTGTAAGAATAATTTGGACATATTATATGTCAAAAGTAATATGAATAAAAGGTTTGAAAAAAAAATGATACAAAACGCTAGTAGTATTAAAAAAAAAAAGGTTAATTAGAAAATTGATCCAATTACGTGTATTGAATTAAAATATGACTTTAATTTGTAAAAATTCTACAAATGTCTTATAATGATATCATTAATGCTATTTATATGTAATTATATAGTATAATATGTAATATCATTAAGATAATTACTATATCATTAAAGATATTTTTAAGATATTTTAAATATTGTGTTAGATTTTAATTTCATAACAATAATTTAGACACGTATTGTAATTTTTTTTTTTAAAAAAAAAGTCTAAGACCTAATTTTCTCGGCAAGAAATCTAGGCCAGTCCGACCCAAATTCTTATAAAGTTCGAACGCACGGCCCAAGAGGCAGGTAGGTCCAACACTTTTGGCCCATCCCATATATACACCTATAGAGATCTAGAGTAATCCCTTCCTTTATGCCCTCATTAAATATTGTATGATTTATGTTTTTCTTTTAAAGAAAAACAGTAAGGCACAAAATTAAAGAAGCCTTAAGAGGTAGATGCCTAATTTTTCTCAACCTTCTTTTTTAATTAATTCAAGAGAGAGCAACATTTTGACAAATGCCTAGTGTTTTTAACAAAAAGCAATCAGTTTTAGAATATAAACTTATTTTAGCAACTTATTTATTTTTTTTTTTAACAACCACGGGTCAAGAAAGTCATTTGCTTTCGATTTGCTTTCGATAAGGTTGAATTTAGAAACCGACTTTACTAACACTTCTTATCGGAGTAGGGCCGACATTGGGTCGCCAGTGCACATAATATTAATGCTATAAGATAAAGTGCATGCTAGAAAAAATAATATTAATGCTAAAGTTTCTCCTCGAATTGTGGCACTAATAAAAGTTAAAAATTCACATGCACAAAAAAAAAATGTACCTAGTTTATTTTTCTTTTTCAATGTCTAGTTACTTGCACCTTAACCAGAAAAAAAAAAATGATTACGAGTACAAGTGTAATGCTAATTATTACTCTAGACTATCATACAGAGCCGAAGTTAAAAATAATTTAGGAGGGTTTGATAAATGGATTTGAATTAATGATTTAATTTAAGTTGTGTGATTTGAATTAGTGATTGAATTGTTATCTAAATTGACGTTTAAATGTGGTTTTAAGTTTTAATTTGAGTATGGAATAAAATTGAAATTTATGTTTAGAGAGGTAATGAAAATAATTTTTGATTTATTAACAAATCTAATAAAATTTTAATGTTAATGATCCTAAAAATATACAGTATAGATCTTAATTTATTCTTCTCTTAATTAGAAACACAATGAAAAAAAAAAGCATCTCAATTGGATATCAAATTAAGATGTTTTAATTTTTTTTAAATATAAGAGAGAGAATTTCAACTTTCACTGTAGCAAAGGAATCCAAGTATCAAGAGTTTAAGGGGTCAAAACTCTGTCTTGATACTCATTTGATTCAAATTTTAAAAGAAACAAATATGCATTCAAAAAATTCTTGATACTTAAATCCATATTTAAATTTACTGTGTCCTAAAAGTACCTAAAACAAACATGTCCTTGTTTGTTACACCGGATTCGGACTAGGATTGTGGTTGTTTATCCCAATTCTATGTTTGGTGACAGAAGTTGATCGGACTAATTATCTTTTGATTGGAAAATAGTCCCACGTACGCAAGATTAATGATCCCCAAAAAGGGTGGGATAATTAGTTCAGACTAGAATAGATCCTTTTTTTCTACCCAAGCTCCTCTTTACTGCTTTATCAAGAAAACCCACCCCTACCGGCATCGCTTGTAGCTCTTCCACCACTGTCGCTCATCATCGACGCGACGTGACCCACCAGTGTTGCTCGTCAGATCTTCGCCGCCATCCACCCACGCCGTTGCTGTCCCTCATGCCCACCCATCTTTGCTTCGCCTCCTGCAATAATTTCTTAAGGAAGGGTGCTCATAGATTTGATTGAAGAAGAAGACACTGGAGGAAAAAAAAAATCGTTATGGACGATCCAAGCACAGGCCCTCCTCTCATTTTTAATATTTTTTCCTCAATGGATTCAGATCTTTTTTCCACTTAGAATGGGTGTTTTTTTAACAGGAGAATGGTTTTTAACCTTTTTATTGTTTTTAATTTTTTAGTAAAAAAAGTATTTTTAGAGTTTATTTATTATGTTTAATAGAATAATGTTTTTAAAAAACAGTTATTTAATTTAATCTAATCAGATGTGTATCAAACATGTAATAAGATTTAATACAATCTATTTCGATCTAATTATCTTTATAATTTAATCTAATATGGTCTACCAAATGACCCCATGGGTAATGAATAGGGCCTTTTTTAAAAAATGATTTTTTTAAAAAATTTTATTTAGTCAATGATTTTTTTTTTTGTTTTTAGGCATAAAAAAATTAGTTTTTTTGACATCAAAACAGTGTCAGTTTTTTTTGTTTTCATCCTGGTTAGGTTTCTCTTTTCGATATAATTCTTTTTTTCTTTTCTCTGAAAAAAGTAAGACAGCTTCGGTGTTTAAAAAAAAGCATTTTTTTGATTGAAAAAAATCATTTACTTAATTTTAAATTTTCTTAAACCTTTTTTTCAAGTTTTGCCCTAATGAATTGTATGTGTACTCAAGAATTTTATGCACGCTGCAAAGTCAAAATTCTTGAGGCTTTGAGGTGTGGCGTATCGTTAGAGCACATAGTTGATAGAGGCTCAATGACTTAATACATGTGAAGATGACCAATCGCAGGAGAAAATACAATTTAAGGGCTACAAGCCAAGCTGTTAAGAATCAACAATTAATATTTCATTGTTACTCTTCCAAACTATAGATAGTGGTGAATGCAAGGTAAAAGGTATGATTTTCTTGATTTCAATACTGAAATATGTCTCTTGATTTATGAACTTCCCTTCAAATTTTGAACTTAAGTGACGAGATTTTTCTTGATAAGAAACCCTAACTTTAAAGTTTCAAACAATTTTGGAAATCAAGAATCAAGAGGGTAAAAGTAGTCGAGATCTCGTATAAATTCTCTAACAATTGATACGTCTATGGAAAAACTTTTTGATCAAAAAGCTTATAACTTGCGAGCATGAAAATCACTGAAAGACAAACATGACCCAATAAGAGGCGTGCAATTCTAAGATGGGTTTCGCTTAGTGAAATCAGGCCAAGAGGCGAACTAATAAAATTAATGCAAACATTGCAGATGTTGATGTTAATGCAACAACAATCTGCCAAAAGCGTTACGTTTGATGAGACAAAAGACAGATAAATGAAAGGTAATTGGATGATATGAATATGAAGAATGAGAGGTTGAAGAACCAGATGATTGTGATTATTCACAGTTCGCATGGAGATAAAGAAGTAGAATTTAGGATATGAAGGTAAGAGAAAGAAGAAACAAAGAAATACGATAGTAGGGGAAAAGAAAATGTACAAAGAAACTAATGAAATAGCCCAGTAAAAAACTCAAGTATGGTATTCTGTCAAATAAACTGTTTACGATATGGATGAAGACAATAAGAAGAACGTGGAATTCAGTTTAGAGGGCATGTATAAGATAGAATCTTATGGAGATTGGCGGGAACATATGCATGAAGCATGGCAAAGTCACCATCTATTGAGAAGATTCTAAAGACTAAAAAGCTTCGATGGCTAGTGGAATTTCTACACGTTGAAAAAAAGTGTTGACGCTGGAAACAACTGATGAGGATTTTTTTTTTTTTTTTTTTTGGTGAAAAATGATCCCTAGAATGAATGTAGGCCACTAAAATTCTAGATGAAGGCCATAAAAGGTTCAAGTGATATTACACAACTAAAAGTCTGTTTATATCATAAAATAGTTAATTTGAGTTGAACTCGTATCATTATTAATGTGGCATATGCCTACTTTTCAATAGATAGGCCTAGCAATTTCGTGTTTACATGTTGTATTCGGGCTGGTGTTATTATATTATGACCTAATTAGTATGAACACGAACATAAAAAGATTAATAAATGTGCTAGCAACATGAACACAAAATGCTTGTGGTATGGGCAATACGACATGAAATGTGAACATATCTATTAAATCGGCCATGACGGGTTAACACGACAAAAAATTGTCTATGACATGATTATAGTCCAACTAGTTGGAAAATTTAGAGTTTAAATTTGTATTCTAAGTGCTAGTAATTGCCTACTCGTCATAAATTATAGTTGTATCAAGTAAGCATGTAATAATAAGAACATTCTTCAAATGTTAATAATTAACAAAAACACCACAATATTTGAACCCAAAGCATATAAATGATAGTACTAGATATATAAAAGTGTTGAAGCACATCATACCAAGTTTCAAGAGATAGCCAAACATTCAAACGAAGTTTCAAACATAACAAAACATCCAAACCAAATTTCAAAACATAATAAAACACCTAAATATTCATATCCAAATGTCTAAGTGCATAAACCATCTAAGCCTCTATTTGAAATATTAGTTGGAACTCATTAGTTATAACCAATATTAGTAGAAACCAAGAACATGAATTTGAACCATGTTACTTAGTTCTAACCTATGACATTCGAGCCTTTCTGGTGTATTAAGTATGTAATAATTAAGAATAATGTTACGTAAATTACGTACAAATTTTGTCAGCCAAATTTTATGCCAAAAAAAATTTGTTAAGAATTTAAGGGGTAATTTTGGTGTAATAAAGATTATTATTTAAATTTGATTTTTTACGAAAAATTTCATAACAGTGAAAATGAGATTTTTAAGATTAAAAATCATGTCATTGTTTTAAACAAGGAAGAAATGAAATGAAAATAGGCTAAAAGTCTAATTATTATAGAATGTGTTACAACAAATTTTAAGACAAAAATATAGTATAAGGAATACACAAATGAAAATCATGTAGTATGATAATAATATAGTATAAAGATTACACCGATAATGTTATGCAGTATAAAAATTATACTGATAAATTTAAGCAGTATATATGTTATATTGCATAAAGTTAAGCAATGTGGAGATTATACCGCATAAAATAGCAGTGTAGAAATTAGATTGTGTAAAGCTAAGTAGCACAATAATTATATTGCATAGATGATGTGAAAGCTTGTGGACCATGAAACATAGTATATAAAAGAATGTTAGCAATACGAGACATATGCCGGCAATATAGAAAAAATAATATCGGTATAAATTTAGACTATTAAAAAAGCTTATATGAGACCCACTTTGGTGCCACATTTAAGGTGGGGGTAAAAAGCACCTCATTCCCCGAAGTGCATTGGATTAACTTCACAAAAAGAGCCAAAATTAGTCTACATCATTTCTTTTTCATGCAAAGCATGAAAACATGAAAGAAAAAGGCCCATTTTCTTCCTCTCAACACCAAACACCTCCCGTGGAATTCCCTCAAATATTTTTCAAAGCACAAGCCTCCAAATCATGCAAGGAAGCAATAACAAGCATTCTTGTGCTTGTGCAAGGTTTATCAATTTTTAGAGGTAGAAACCCTAAACTTTAGCTTGGAAACTTTGATGTTTCCTGGGCTTTTCTCAAGTTTTAAATGAGATTTTCTATGATATGGTATAGACTTCATGTCAAGGGAATTTGAAAGCTTTCAAGTGTCAAAAAAAGAGGGCAAATACTTTGGGATGATTAGGCAAAATCTTAGTCTTTGAAATTAAGCTAAAGTTTATGTTTTACTATGCATACTAAGTGTTAATGTATATTATGGGCTATGGCATGTACGGTGGAAATTATGGCATGATTGATTTACATTTTATGCCATAATTTCCACCGTACGTGCCATAGCCCATAATATACATCAACACTTAGTATGCATAGTAAAATATAAACTTTAGCTTAATTCCAAAGACTAAGATTTTACCTAGTTTTCTAAGGAATTGGATTTTGAGGGCTTTAGAGTCCAATTGATATTCCAAACAAAGCATAAGATCTGCCAAACCAAAAAGGGTAACAATTTTTATGAACAAAGTTTTGTGAAATTTTAAGAGAACTAGATTGCAAAGATTTGTAAATGTTCGACAAAATTAAAAAATAGCAGGAAACTCCACTGCATAGTTGAAATTTCAAGAAATTTGAAACACAAAAGTTTTAAAACTCATCAAAACTGTTAGGAGATGCAAATAGTTTGCAAAAATTGTTCATTGATATTAAGTTATGAATTTTACGACATTTTGAGCACAAAATTTTGTAAAATAAGAAAATGTTATGAAATGGTTTTAATTAGGCCAAATAGTTTAAGAAAGTTCTAATCCTTGTGAAAAATTGAATGTTTTAGTATAAAACAGTTATTTTTTGTCCTCACGGCAAAAATGTGAAAATTTTATGCTTGAGGCCAAAACTGCAAAGCGATGTGAAATTCAATCTTTACCAAAAAAATGTTGGTTTCTTGCACTACTGTTAGTAGTGAGTAACCACAGATTTCAAGTTTGAAAGGATTAAGAGTTTTTATTAAGTAAAGAATGAGGGAAAAAAGTTAAGGGCGAAAATGTCAAGATTATCGCATTAGGAATTGTAAAGTTTTGATAAAATAGATTGTATCAAAAGAAAATTTGTTGTTTTGTTTTCCATAATCTTACAAGAAGTAAAGAAATGTAATTTTTGATTAAAACAGGTTTCGAATGTTTTCTAAGACCCGTTAAGGGCAAAATGATCATTTTTCATAAAAGGCGAAAACAGACCTCGAAACGCTCAAAGTAGGAAAATGCCTATAAGCAAGAATTTTTTCATAACCTATAAGTATTGGGATGGTACAGTGAAACGCAATGTTTTATAAAGTTACAAGACTTATGAAAAAAAACCCATTAAAGGTAAAATCATCATTTTTTAAGAAAATGACTAAAATTGAGCCGAGCACTCCAAAATAGCAAAGCTTCCTTAGATAGAAAATTTTCCATATCGCAATAAGTAACGAAGCCATTTGGGAAGACGAGGAATTTGATCAAGGAACGCTCAAGTTAAATAAAGAAAAGGTAAATCGACAAGTTACAAAGTTAAGTGTAAGAAATGAACAGGTTAAGCAATTAAGAGGTTACCGATAAGAATGAAGCTAAGAAAAAGAATAAACGGTTAATGTCTAAGTTTCATCATTAATTGAGTAGATTAATAATAAGAAAGGTTAGCTAATAGTCAGATGTCATTTGAAACATGACACAAAAGTTGACTAACAAAATGAAAAAGGAACGAAATAGGAACATTAGAATGCTATTCAAGTAAGTCTCAAATGTAATGTTCAAGAAAAATTTATTATTAAATCTAGGACCTATTTGGACTTAATTTATGAATTTATCCTTATAAATCATATTTTTGTTAATTACGATAACGCATATATGAATAATATTAATAGGAAATTTGACTGTGAATTTTATGCAATTTTGGATATTGATAAAAGCAAATTTGTGAGCTTAAATGCTCAAAAATTTGTGATTAATATCTTTAAAATGAATTTTATATCACAATTAATCATATTGTTATGATATAAATGGTTAAAGTATTAGATAAAGTAGAAAAACATGCCATAAGCCAAAATAGTGTAAAGGGGGTATGATGCGATGTAAGTATACTGCTTAAGTAAAACATAGATAAATAAAATACTATGTTTGGGTTTCGAAAGTGAACCAAAGAGTAAGGTAGAATATTTTAGATCGCTTAAGTGTATTTTTCTCCAGTTTCACTCTAACAGTATGAGAAAAGTATGATGTAAAATTATGCTGTGTAAAGTAATAGGTCCTTCCAAGGGGACACTTGCAGGGTTGAGATTAGGCCACCACACCCCTAGATGTGGCCCAATCTCTAATTGCCAAATTAATCCTAATCATGATTTGGTGAGTCACCAAACTTTTAAAAAAAAAACTTAAGTGGATAAATATGGTTAAATATCTTAAGCAAGAAAAGTTTTCTTTACTTTTTTTCCCCCACCATACACGGCAGCTTCCTTCCTTCTCTCCAATTTGTTTCAAAACAAATTTCCTCACATAACCTCTTCCAAGCAAGTTTCAAATAGGATTAAGCTTTAAGCTCAAGATTTTCTTAATTTTCAAGGTAAGATCTAAACTTTTCCTAAGTTTTTCTTCTTTGGGATTGAATGGGGATTTGATAAGGGTTTTTCTTGTCATGGATCACGCCTAGGAAGTGGACAAAATCAAGGGTGTTGGAAGTGTACAAGTTCACCACTTTTCTTTGGTAAAGCCTAGCCTCCTAATTTTGAATTCATGGTTGTTTTGTTTTAATTTTTTTTTCAATTGAGGCATGTAATTATTTAAATTAGTTTATGGTATGTTTATATAATTTTAAAGTATGTGATGGTGATGAGTGGAATAATTAATACTTAAGGTTTAATTTGATTTGAAATTGAGTAAAAATTGCAAACTTTGGGTAATTTTTTAAAGGAAGGAAATTTGGCATATTCAAACAAGATTATTTGTTAAAGAGGTTTTGAAACCTGCTCAAATAGTGGGGAGTTGTGTGTTAAAAGTAGTTTTTTATGAAAATTAATAAAGGACTAAATTGAAAAAAATTTCATAAGCTTGACAGTTTTAAAAAATGGCTAAAACTTCATCGTATAGTGGGAAGTTCAGAAAAGTTAAGACACAAAAGTTGTAGATCTCGATGAAACTGTTGAAAAACACAGATGATTTGTCAAAATTCGCAACAGTTTATGAAATATGAATTTTACAAATTTTTATCATAAAATTTCAATAAAAGTAAAAGTACAAAAACATTTTTAAACAAAAGGAATTCAAGTAATAGACTTAAGAAGAAATTAACCCTTGCCAAAAATTGGGGCTAACGATGAAAAAAGATTATTTTTGGTCCTGAAGGCAAAATCGTCAATATGTTCAACATCCAAAATAAAATTGCAAAGTTTCGCTAAATTTGGGTTTTCTTGCAAAATGAGAGAACCAATACCTTGAATTTTGTCCTGCTACCAATAAACAACATTTTTTTTGTGTGAGTTAGCAAAAAAAAAAGAGCCCAAGAACTTTGAAAAGGCCCGTCAAGGGCAATAACGTCATTTTTGCAAAACGTCCTAGACGAACTCTAGAATGCTCGAAATAAGGAAAATGCCTTTAGAAATAATTTTTCCTCTTTTTTTTATAAACAATAAGGTAATGTAAACCAAGAGAAATCAAACTCCTAGTGATCAGAATTCTTAAACCAAGAGAAAATTCTTAAACCCGATTAGTAATTGACAAATACATTTTATTGACACATAGATGAATAGAGATAATTCGGCTAAAAATGTTATAATTGGCTAAACATGACACTAGACGATTAACACAGGAACTTGAAGTCAACTTACGCTGTAGCCTACTCAAGTAGGTTTGAACCCCACTTACAGTCTAGGACAGAGGGTTATTGGAAAAAAGTAGTTATATAAATGTATTTATATATTTAATACATTTAAAGAAATGTGTATGGTGTGCACATATTATAAGTAAATAGATCATCATGCATGGTATGGTAATCATAATTAACAAACTAGTAAATGATTCACTAAACAAAGAGAGAGGTGTCGTACTAGCTCCCCATTTAAGGGGAGTTCTAAGTTATGTTTTTGGTCTCAGTGTTACGATGACCTACGTGCAGAAATGGTACAAACACTCGGGTTCTAGTTAAAGGTTAAATTATGAAGAGAATAATGAATGTTCATAAATAAACATAAATGGATTATGCATATAAGTAGGTTATGCATATGGGCTATGTTTGGACTTACTGAGCCTTAACTCACCTAGTTATTTCATGTTGTAGGTAATGCAGCTAAAGGGTCAGAGTAAATTCACTGATGAGTTGGCGGCAAGACATGAGCAATGTGTAGACCAGAGTAGGGACAACACCATTGAAATGTTTTCGTTCAGTATGAATATTAAATAAATTTGGAGTTTGCTATATAGTAAGTACTAAATATAAGTTATAATGTAAAACAAACAAGACAAAACTCTTTTGAAAAATGTTATGTTAAGAATACACACACACACACACACACACACACACATATATATATATAAAGAAGGTTTGTACTCGTATGTGTGTTTAAATATTTAAAAAAATTGTTCTTAGATTTCTATAGCTTTGTACCTAAGAAAAATGTTAAAGTATGATCCGAAAGATGACGGGTCGTTTCATCAAAATTCACCTATGACATGAAGAAAATGACTTTCAAATGTATATATGTTTGAAATATGTTTGCATTTTTATGCATTAAGTTTTAAAGGTCAAGTCAAAGACATGCAATGTATTTACAAGTTGTTGTACTTAAGATATGTTTGCATTGGCTATACATAATGATTTAAAAATTCAAGTTATGATTTGTATTATATTTGCATATGCTATATTTAATGTTTCAATGCTAAGTTACAACATAAGATATGTTTAGCATTGATATGTTCACTAAAGTTAATAATAAGGTAATGTAAAGATGATAAATAGTATCATACCAGTCTCCTTAATGTAAAGTATACAAGTTAAGTTAAAGTTATGATCTCGTTGTTCAATGATCTTAAGTCTTTCACAGGGAAGCATTATGTTCATGGTCTCATGATTAATGATGTTAGTATGAATATTTATTCCTTCAGGATAAAGAGAAGATAAGAATGATGATAAGAAGCTCATAATTGAAAGTTCATGATTGAACATAAATGAAATCAAGCATAATGATATTGCTTATATTTCTTTTCATGATATGTTTATGTGAGATGTTTATGAAAGACACTTTGAGAAATGTTTATGAGGAATATTCATGAAGAGCATTTTTTTTAAATGTTTACAAGAAAAGGTTAACGAAGCAAGTTTTATGAAAAAGGTATAAAGGCTACGATTCACGATGAATGTTTTAAATGTTTTGTGAGATTATGTTTGAGCTTACTGAGTAAAAGCTTATTACAATTTCCTTCATGCTATAGGTAGTCTTACGGGTTACCAGTATGACTAGTTGAAGAGCTCAATACTACGATGGGTAGATGCAATGATCGAGTATAGATACCACTATAAAAAGTCTTTCACTGGATCAAGAAAATGTTTGCACTGTTTGATTTTCAAGAAAATAAATTAAGAAATATTTTATGGGAAATGTTTTATGAAACATATTAAAAGTTATACTATACTAAATGATTTAAATGGTTATTAAGTCAAGTTTGAATCTCATGTTTAAATTTTGGTTGCTACGAAATTGGCAATAGTTTCAAGTATGTTTTCACGTATGTTATTAAGAAAAAAAAAATTACCTAGTATTTTTCTTATTAGTTGTAACACATGAGAATTTCTAATGTATTAAAAATGCATTAAGTTAAGGGTTATATCAAGACAAAAATGCAGTTTAAGGAAAAATACTGTATAATAACATGAAAAATTATACAGTATTAAAGTAATGTAGTGTAAGAATTGGATTGTTTAAGGATATGCAGTATAGAAATTGGGGCTGTTTAAGTTAAAGCAGTATAGGAATAATACTGCTTAGAGAATATTGATGAATAAGAAGTGTTATGTTCGGCCTCTAAAAATCAACCAGAGGCAAGTAAAATATTTTATACAGCTTAGGAATATGTTTTTGCACTGTTTTTACCACGGCAGTATAGGAAAAATACTATGTGGTAAAAAATTATACTGTGTAAATTTTTGGGCCCCACAAAGTGGACACTCATTAGCTTTTTATTGGACCATTAAGCTATGAAAAGTGGCCCAATCACCTGGTCACACTTGGTAACCTAAAGGGTTACTTGATGAGTAACATAGTGGATGAGGAAGCATTTAATGCATGATTATCACAAAAATTCTTCTTCTTCTTCAAGAACCCACGGAAGCCATGGAAGGAGTTCTTCAAAAATTTCCTCATCCCAAAACTTTGCAAAAAATAACCCTAAACAAGTTTTAGAAGCAAAGCTCAAGGAATTTTAACAAGTTTTAAGATAAAATCTCAAACTTTTTAGCAAGTTTTCAAGGGATTTTTCATGGGTTAAGGGGGAAATTAATTCATGGTGTTTTTGCATGAAAATGAAGCCTAGGAATGAGTTCAAGGAGCCTTGAAAGGGTAGAAATCAAAAGAGTGTTTTGAATTTCAAACTTTTGAAATTTTGTAATTTTTGTCTTGATTTTTATTCCTTTGAATCTATGTGGGTTCTTGAGCATGTATTTGATGAAATTTCCTGGATATGTAATGTATGGTATGTTGAAGTTTTGTAAGTTTGGTTTATGCGGCAAAATAGTAGTTTTTGCAAAAAGCGTTATTTTTGTAAATTTGATGTTAGTCTTATCAAAATTGATGTTTGAGCATGAAAATGATTTAAACAAAGGATGAAACGGTTTCTTCAGGGGTAGATATACAATTTTGAAATAGATTTTTACAAAAATGTCCAAAGGACCAAATTGAAAGAAAAAGTTTCTTCTTTATAGATTTAAAAATCAGCCAAAAAGTCCCTCTAAACGTGGGAATTTTGAAAAAGTTAAAATATGAAAGTTGTAGATCTCGATGAAATTGTTAAGTCTCACAGACAGTTTGTCAAAAATCTAAAACGATTGTGAGATTTTAATTTTACAAGTATTTGTTGAAATTGGGAAAATTTTTTAAAAAGGGCAAAAATGTCATTTTTGCAAAGGATATTGAATATGGTACTTTAAGCAAAAATGTTCCTTATGAAGAATGGGGACTCATGGTTTAAAAAGATTATTTTTGGTTCCAGGGGTAAAAATGTAAATATCTTTGTATTTAGGCCTAAACTATAAAATTGTGTAAAAACTAAGTTTTCACTAGGGAACGTTAGTTTCCTACACTGCTGTAAGCAATAAGTGATTATCGATGCTAAGTTTTAAAGGATTTAAAGTTAGGCAAGGAATGAAAGAAAGAAAAACGTTAGGGGTAAAATGGTCATTTTGCAAAAATAGCCACAACGGACCCGAAACGCCCGATGTTGGAAAACACTCCTTTACAAAAATTTTCTATAACATGTAAGAAATGGAACATTTTAAGCAATGGGTTTTATAGGGTTGCGAAATTGACAAAAAACCCGTTAAGGGTAAAACCGTCATTATTAAGGAAACGACTAGAACGGAGTCCAACACTCTGATTTAGCATAACTTTCTTAGACGAAAAATGTTCTGTAATACATTAAGTAATGTCACCGTCATGTGTGACGAGATATTTAATAAGGGATGTTTAAGTGAAGGAAAAGTAACTCGGGTGGGTTACAAGGCTAAGTGAAGGAAAGAAAAACCGACAGTCTATAAGGTTAAGTAAAGACAAGGGTAAACGGATAGTGTACAAGTCAAGTTAAAAAGAAAGAATGGTTAATGTTTATGTTTTATTATCAATCAAGTAGATTGATAAAAAAAAGAAGTTAACTAATTAGTTGGGTGTCGTATGATCAAGACACAGAAGCTGACTAATGGAAGGAAAAGGGATGAGAAAGGAACGGAATAGAGACGCTAGAGCATAGTCCGGATAAGTTTAGACCTCACCTACAGCATGAAGCAAATAGTTTTCAAATGCTTATATATATATGTGTGCAAATGTGTTTGCAATTGTTATGCAAGTGTATTTAAAGTATGTTTGCATTCATTATGCAAAAAGTTTTAAAGATTTAAAGCAAGATTTGCAATGAATTTGCAACTGTCATGTTTAAAGTCTATGTGTATCTTGACATGCATAATGTTTTTTAAGACTTCAAGTTATGATTTTCAAAGTGTTTAAAGTATGTTTGGCATTTTGATAATGCATAATGTTTTATAGTTTAAGTTATAAGTTTTATGTTGCATTTGTTATACAATAAGTTGCATTCGTTATGCAATAGATTTTATAGTACAAGCTATGATTTGCAAGTGTGCGCATATGATGTGATTGCATTGGATATGCTCACTAAATTTAATAAGAAGGTAACATAAAGATAAAAAGAAAGTGTCATACCAACCTTTTTGTTGTGAGGTAATGAAAGTAAAGTTAAAGTTTGACCTCTAAGGTGTGAGGTATATGACCTCGTGTTCGATGGTCTCAAGTCTTCCACAAGAGAAGCATCATGTTTATGATCTCATGATTAATGATGCTGGCACAAACACTAAAGTAAGATTAAGAAAGTTAAGGAACGAAGATAGAAGTTAAAGTTAGATACAGAAAGTTAAGGAACAAAGGATGGAAAGTTAAAGTAAGATAAGGATGTTAAGGAACAAAGGTAGAATGTTAAAGTAAGAAAAGAACGTTCATAAGACATTCATAATTAAAAGTACATAGTAGAGCATAAATGGAAACATGCATTTTAGTTTTGCTTGTTTTCTTTGTTATGAAATATTTAAATGTTATGAAAAACATTCTAAGAAATGTTTATGTTAAGTGTTTATGGAAAATATTTTCATGTTTACAAGAAAAGGTTTATAAACTACGTATTATGAAAAACGTATAAGAAATGCTTTATAAAAAACGTTTACGCAAACATTTTAGAGATGTGTTATGAAAACGTTTATGAAAAACATTTTAGAAATGTTTTATGAAGAATGTTTACGAAATACGTTTATAAAAAATGTTTGTGAAAAACGTTTATGAAAAATGTTTCAAGAGAAAGGTTTTTGTGAGAAAAACTTTTAAAGTATGCTTTAATGATTATGAGTTTATGTTTGAACTTACTGAGCGCAAGCTTATAAAAAGTTTCTTCATGTTGTAAGTAATTTATGGGTGACCAGTAGAACCTGTTAAAAGAGCTGGGTGTTACGGAGGACAATTGCGAAGATTTGGGTATGGATACCACCATTGTTTGCTTCCACTATGCAAAGAAAAGGTTTTCTACTATTTAGTATAGTGTTTAAAAGTATTAAGAAAATTTCAGCTTTACAAAATGTTGTCAAAGATTTGAGATACAGTTTATGAACTGTTTTATAGAATTATAAAGTTAAGATTTAAGATATGTTTTAGTAAATAATTCTTATTAAGTTTTAAGAAACGATTTGAAATGGTTTTAAAGGCAAATGTTGAGTGAGGTCTTAACTTGAATGGCGACAAAGGTCGCAATAGTTTTTAAGTAGGTTTTAAAGAATGTTTTAAAAAAATTAATTCAGTATTTTTCTTACTAAGTAAGTAAGATTACTATTTAAAAACGATGTTTAAAAAAGTAAAGTGACTACCCGAAAATGCGGATTGTCACATTAGTAAGTAAGATTAAAGTAAAGAAACTAATGTTTAAACGAGCTAAGTTACAGCCTGAAAAGGGGGTCGTTACATAAGTTTGAATTATAATTTGTAGTTTGAAATAGTTTTTGATATGTTTGAACCAAAAATATTGGTTTAAACCATAATGGATTATGTTAGTTTGACCTAGTGTTTGGTATATTTGAACTAGGGGTGGCAAAACGGGTTGATGGGTCGAGTCGTGTCGGGTTGGAGTTAATTTTTACAAAAAATAGGTCGACACTAACCCAACCAGTGACACGAACAGGTTGAGAATTCTTAACCCAAACACGACCCGTTTTGATACGGGTTGACACGAACATGACCCGTGTCAACCCGTTTCTTATGCACAGTGTCAAAAAATATGACCCGTGACCCGTTTTTGACCTGTAACCCTATTGTGACCCGCAACTCGTTTATGACCCGCCAACATTACTATATATAATATTAAAAAAAACATAAAATTAGAAGAGCTTCATACCACTTCAACAAGAAGATGAGTGATAAGAGAGGTAGGGTTTGATCTTTTAAGGACTTATATAATATCTGAAACAATATTAATTTTTTTTAATTTAATTAATTAAATACTGGTCAAATACGGGTCATTTTAGTGTCAGACGGATTGACCTAAACCCGACCCGTTTTTTAATTGGTCAATTTTGGGTCGACACTAAAATGACCCGTGATCAAATTTTTTGACACTAACCTGCAAAAAATCGTGTCGGATTCATGTCGTGTGGTCGTGTCGCAACCCGTATTGCCGACCCTAATTTGAACCAAAAATGTATGTTTGGACTAAAAATATGGGTTAGTATTGAAACTCTTAGTTTCAATTGATTGGGCTTAACATCATTTGTAAATGATGATATGTAATGTTCAAAAAAATCCAATAATTAATAAATAAAATTAATTAAAAAATTTTCCATAACTATGTTGTGAATTCCATAAGGAAAAAGAAGTTTTAGAGCTTGTAAGTACAAAATTCTACAAGAATTTAAGTGACGTTTGGTTTAATGGAATGAAATAAGAACAAGAATATAATAGAATGTGAATATGAATAGATTGAATGATGTATTATAATTCAATTGTTTGGTTGAGCATTGGAAATAGTAGTAGAAACATGATTATTATATTTGGTTTCTAATTGGATTGGAATAGAATAATAACAATTTGACAAAAATTCATTTTGTTTAATCTTTGATAATATTTAAAATGAGTTTAAAATATGCTTTATTTTTTAAAGGGAAAGTAGTTTTTTGCTTTATATATTTTAAAGAGATTATTTTATTTGATTTATAATTAATCTCTAAATAATTAACTTTGTTAACAAAAATAATGATATTTTATATGTGAAAAATTATATAAAATATTATATAAGTACTAATAATTATATTAAGTTGTAGTAAAGTTAACATAATTGAATATATTTTTATATTAGGATAGTAAAATGGGCATTCAATAAAGTAAATAATAGAACATTAAGAAGGTAATTTAGAAAGAGAGAATTTTAAATGATTCAATTTTTAAAATGAATTATCATTGTACTAGTTCACTTTAGAAATGACTATTCAACTAAAATAGTTGAATGGCAATTCCATAGGAATGGCTATATCTAAGTCTATTTGTCCAACCAAACATAGAAATGAGTGGATTTAAGAACTGTTTTTCCACGGCAACGGTCATTCCATCAAACCAAACGTTAGTTTAAGACTGGAAATTTTCCATGACGCCTGGAAAATTCACAAGTTTAAATCTTGACTTAATCACTATTTACAAATACTAATGTTATCAATTAATGCACATTTTGAAAGTTAACAATGTTATAATGCATAATTTTATGTGTAATGTAATGTTATGATAGTAAACTTGGATAATTAAACATAATTATTCAGTGTGCTAAAATAAACTTTTATGATTCAATAACTTCATACGTGAGTTAAAATAAAGGCTTTCATAAGAATCTTTATTAGAATATTTAAATTGAGATTTATTAAAAAAAGAATTTCTGATTCAATATAATTATATGAAATTCTTACATGGTGTCAGTTTAGCAAGAGAACGTTAGATCAATAGTGATCAACAACTCAACACCATAATTCAAAAATGGTGAACATATTATCAATGAATGCAAGATCAATCTTATATCTCGATAAAGGTCACAAGGCATAATAAAAATCTTCTAACCCATAAGGATTGTTAGAAATTTGAAAAATTACAATATCCTATATGTGCATAGTAGTTGTTTATATGTGTTAGAAATTACGTAAAGTTTATTCTACTAACAATTATAAGAAAAAATGTTCATGGAGTCCACAAGCATTTTACGAGCCTCTAAGGCAACTCAAGATCACATTAATTACAAATCCATATTGTGATTAAGGAAAGTTTAAAAACATTCATAGATTAGATACGAACCCATAAACGACTTTTATAAGTAGTTCGGGTTTTACCTATAAAACACTAATTGTGCTTAGTTTAGAATTTGATTTAAATTGACTTATAAATAGTCAATTTAATTTACAAAAAAAAAAACATAAATTATGACCGTTATTTTTATAATAGGATTAGAATTCTACGATACATTTAGATGATCCCAAAAAACAATTTCTATTAAGATGAAAAGGATAGATTTATTTGAAGATGAAGAAATGAAAGAGGTTTAGTCTCTTTTTCATAAGAGTGAAGAATTTAAGAATATTGACATGCTTGAATTCTAAGTACATTTTATGATAAGTATGAATATACAAACAATACAAGGACGGATGTAAGTTTTAGTTGTTAGTTTAGCATTTAAAAACTTAAGTTTACTGAAGATCCTTTAATCTAAAAAATGTTTCATAAGAATAAATGATTGAATTCTAAGATTTAGGCAAATCTCTTAATTACATATTATTATTATTCTTTTAAAAATGGTGAAAATAGTTGATCACCAATTTAAAAAAAAAATCGAGGTTTAGCATTTAAAAAACCAAATCATGAAAACTAGGAAATATAGATAGATTCGTGAAAATGATTTAAGGACAATGTGGAAATAACAATAAGAGAAAATACAATAAAATAATTAGAATTTATTTATTTATTTTTAGAATGGCCAAGAATATTATAGTTTTAAAAGTATGACTACATGTACGTATTGATTAACCCAACTACGACATATTAGACTTTGAAGACCCACAACAGTGTCCATAAATACTTGTAAAAAATCAACCAATCAAAATTAACTTTCCCTCTCCCTCCTACTTTCTCTCTCTCCTCCAATTTTGGTGTAGATTCTAGAGTCTATTTTTAACACCTCCAACACCAATGGATAGATCGCGACGAGCTAAGTTCAATGATGTGTTGTGCCTATCACAACTCCACCGAAGCAGCCCGTAGTTGCCAATCAAATCCATAAAAATTCCCATTGTTTTCGGCAAGATTTCTCCATTGTTCAGCATCTGATCGACATGATTTCAGTCTCTATAAACTCATATCGACAAGAGGAAAAAAATCCAGTAGGTGCGCCCCCTCGATTTTTGCCAAAAAAATCCTTGTCTTAGTTACTCGTCGTCATTCATCGCACACTTGCTGATCTTGCCATTACAAGCAGTGGTGAAGCACATTGCCGATGCCATTTGACTCAAAGGTCAACATCAAGCACTATCCCCCCATCAATTGCACGGTTCTATGTCCCAACGATGGAGATCTAAGGCACCATTGCTAATTGTCGTTTGCCACCTCAATTTTGTCGACGTTGAGGCATGCCACCAAGGGGAACACACTCAGAGGACCCCATCAAATGAAACACTCAAGTCAATTTCATAGAGACTTGGCTGGAAGCCAAGATCAAAGTTCCCCATTTCTACCACCAACAGATCTTCGATCCGTATATATAGAGGTTGAATTAAGTAAAATTTATGCCTCCATAAAACTCAGGAGATCGAGACTTATTGAGAGGCAAAACACCACCACCACCCAATGATCGGAGTCACCACACATGCTGCCGTGAGTGGCCGGGCTCCGACGAACCTTTGGTTTTGTGTTCTCAACCATGGATTGATGATCTGAGACATTGTTATTATTCTTATTATTACTATTATTATTTTGAAATGATAGTTAGTATTATCATTGTTATAAATTATTGTTTTTTTTTTGTACTTTATTAAGATTCCTTTATTAGTTTTATATGTTATTATTAACAAGTTACCAAATTTTCTTTTGTAAAAAAATTTCTCATACATTAATCACAAACTTTATTAAAATTATTTAAAAGAAATTTCCTTTCACTTTTATAAGTTTTCCCTTTTAATGTCTTTAATTATTTTTATATTATAATTTTACAATTCAAGTTTTATTATCCAACCATCAATTTAGTTCAAACTACATTCTTCATATGTAAATAAACATGAATTCAGTTTAGATTTTCTATTTAGACTAAAAGTTAAACTATACATTTAAACGCAAATTTAGATTGCTGCTTAAACCACACAATTTGAATTTTACTTTTCAAACAAAAAGTTCAAATTAGCAAAATGAGGCATAAGAAACTCAATCATTTAATTTTTTAAATTTAGACATTGTTGCCAGATAAAGCCATTATTTCTAGCCCGATAAATGGCATCTATAAACTAAAATCTGTCTAATTGGGAGTGTTCACAACATTTTAGGCAGTTCTTTTCTCCATTCTACAGATCAAACCAAAAATAAATTTTATTTTTGAAGTTTTTTTATTAAAACTAAATAACTCATAAGTAGTTTGAGCAGTATGGATTGGATGGTTTGTGCTTAATATTAAAAAGTCTTCAGTCTTTAACAGTATTATAAAATGTCTAAAAGTTCACTGTTTAAAGTTTTAATGCAAACTAAGAAACAAGCTAATAATTCATAATAACACAAATCAACGTTTACCTACAACCAAACTAAAAAGTTAAAAGTACAAGTAAATAATATAAAATAGAGTAATTTTCATTGCTGCTTCTTCAACTTTTTAGTAGGTGATCTTTGGTCGCTCTTTTTTTTTTAAAAAAAAAAAATTTAGCAAATCAGTCCTTGAACTTTTAAACCCTTAGTAATTAATAGACTTCCATCAAAATAAGCCCCAAATCTAACGGAATCAAGCACATACTCATCACATGACCCTTTTTTCAAGGGTATAATGGTATAATCACTCATACAAAAAACTCCTAGACTTCTAATCAGTCATTCTAACCTTTTCACCTCTGCCTTTTCGTCATCAACACTGCAACCTCCAGTTTTAGATTTTTTTTTCCCATTTAACTACTCTAATCTCAAGCATGTTTCCTCTATCACCAAATTGGAAAATGAAAATGTAATCACAAATCCCAATAGCCCATTTAACTAAGCATGGATAGAATCTTCAAAATCTAGACTAGTAGGGATAATATTCAACTTCAAAGCAAAAAATTTACATTCTTTTTGGGGATAATATTCAATTTCATTGCAAAAAAAATCTAGGCCAGAGAGGACCAGATGGTGAGGGAGATCTTAGGCGTGGTTAGGTGGCAACAATCTAGGGCAGGTTGGGTCAGGAAAGTGGGTCCCAATATTTTCTAGGGCCAAGGTAATGAGGGCTTCAATGAAAGTGTCGGTCTCATATGATTGTGATTGGTTTGAGTTCGTGATGGCCCTGAGCTAGTGCGGAGGAAAGGAGGTTTAGGATCTACAAGAAAGGGTGGTAGGACGCATCAATAGAGCTTTGTCGAGTTCTTGGTTCATCTTTGTTGCTCGTGATGACGCTCTAAGGTGGAAGGGTAGTCTTGCGGGTGCAATGGTTCTGAGATTGATGGCCGAAGATAATGGTGGTGTTTGGTTACCTTTTCAAAAAGGTTTTTCCCATTTTCAAAAATTGTAAAAATAAAAATGATTTCCAAACTATGTTTGATAGTGTTTTAGGCTCAAAATTTTTTAAAAATGATTTTGAAATTTTGAGAAAATTAAGAGCAAAAATGAAAACAAAAAAAAAAAACTTGTTTTCATTTTTCCAATATCTCTCTTTATCTATCTATCTCTCTCTCTCCTCAACAAAACGCTACCCCTTCCTCATCCTCCTCCTCTGCCTACCCCACAGGTTAGAGTGGGGGCGAGGGTCCGTTGGGGGTGGAATTAGGTTCCCCAAGAATAGGGGCGACAGTTCATTGTGGGTGAAACTAGGTTCATTGGGAGGGGGGCGAGGGCTTCGCTAGTCAGTGTGGGTGGGCCAATCGACGTCGGGATAGGGGGCACAAGGCTTGGGTGGTTGGCGTGGGTGGGCTCATCGGCATCGAGAGGGGGGGCGCGGGGCTTGGCTAGTCAACGTGGATCGGCCTGTTGGCGTCGAGAGGCAAGGTACAGGGCTTAGTTGGTTGATGTGGGTGGGACTTGTAGGCATTGGAAGGGGAGGCCCGGGGCCTGGCTAGTCGGCGTTAGGGGTGGGACTCTGTCAGAGGTGGGGTTGGTCGGCGTCGAGTGGGCCGATCGCCAATGTCACTCCTCACTGAAGGAGAGGAAGATGAAAGAGTCCTTTTGTTGATGTTATTAATTAGTTTTTTTAAAATTAAATTTAGATTTTATTTATATTAATAATATTTTTATTAAAAAATAATTGTTTTTAAAAATATACCACTATATACAACAAAACACAATTTCAAAAACAGTCTTAGTATATTTTTCAAAATATTCTCATTTTCAACTTGTTTTAAAACAAAAAACAAAATAAAAACACTACCAAACGGCCATATGTTTTTGGTTTTTTTTTTTTGGCTTTGTTGAAAGTTAAAAGCTGTAAAGGATGAACAAGGACATTTTAGTCATTGTAATCTTAAAATACTTAACATGACGTGCACATGTATTTTTCTATGATATTTTTATCAGATTTTGATCAAAAGGGCTTAATTACCAAGAGTTTAAGAGTTTGGGGATTGTTTTGCTAAATTTTTTTTTTTTAAAAAAAAGAGGGACCAAAATGTCACTACTAAAAAGTTAAGGAACCACCGATGCAATTTACTCTATAAAATAATACAACTAAATTTTAAACTTGAATTAAAGCTTTCTAATACGTGGTGCTTTAACTTGATTTTGTTTTTTGTATGCTAATGTGTGATACATATTGTTATTTTAATGTGATTAAGGGAAAAAAATGTAATCATAGATTGTAGAAAAGTTTATCTTATATGTATAGAATTTCTTGAATGAGCAATGAAATATATATATATAAGTAATAAAAATTATCATATAAAAATATTTTAAAAATAAAAAATATATAGAGAGGTTTGAAGGTGTCTTGAATATGCGATTTGGGCGATTTGAGAAGTCCAAATCACTAACTGATCTGTTTGGAAGCCCGATTTCTTGTTTGGCCCAATAGTTTGAGATGCTCTCAATTAATAAATATATTCAAAATATTTCATATTTTCTATATTTATTAATAATCATTTATTTTTGGTCAAGATACAATTAACAAATTAATTATATCTTTATGAGTGTAACCCACTATTTTAGATTTTAACAACTTAACTCAAAATTACAATCGTATGGTAGGTCAATTTTGAGATACATTATAAAATCCTATCTTTTAAAAGCCAACCTTGTTATTGATTTAAATAGACACCCTCCATAGAGAGGACAAAATCAAAGCGTTACAAGGCGTCACCTAAATTTCACGATGTTGTTTTAATAGTGAAGACCGCAGGTTGTATTGTCACATTACCTTCTCCCACTTATTATTTTTAAATTATGTGTTTTATCTTATAAAACATCCTATTTTTCATAATTCTAGTAAATAAAAATAATTTTAAATTACTAAGTTATATTGTGTGTTAATATAATCCCGTCCTATTTTATACTTAAATAAATTACCAGATTTTCTAAAAATCTAAATTTATTATGATTTGTCTAAACTGCCCAACATTCAAGAATTTATATTTAGATAACATAGAATTAATATGAATTTTACCAAGTTTTAACTATTAAAACAAAAATTACATTATTTGGCTAATTAATAAAATAATTAAAATTAAAATTTTATAAAATCAACCCAATTAACTTTAATCTCATTAAATAATTCCATCACATATTAAATCATTTCATAAACAACTTCCTAAAAAATGAAATAATATGCAAGTGTATGCATATCATGTAACAATAACTATAAGTAGGCACTTTTTCAAATGACATGTTATAATGCATAAACATGTTATCATAATCATCACATGAAATAAAACATGAAAATAAAAATAAAATAAAATTTTGACCGGGTCCTTTTGGATAATTAAATTACAACCCATAAAAAATGAGACAAAAAAACTTACAAAGGTCTTCTTGTAATTACACATAATTCCCGGCTGAAATCTTCACGTAGGTTATCTTGTGGAAACTGATGGTTTACTTTTAATTTTTGATCAAGCCCAAGTTCATAACTGGGCTAGAAGTCCATTGGGTTACAGAAGGTAACCCAACTGACTCCATCTTCTTCATCAAAGTTTTCTTCACCTGCAGTAGTGTGAAGTGGCCTCTGGTGTGAATGTAAAGAATAATAAAAAATTTTTTGTGCATGACTTTATGCTGATTCCCCTTTAGCACGTTAATACGTGATTTCATGCTTAATTTTTTTTTTCTTCACGTTAAAACGTGATATGATGCTGGTTCCCCTTATGTTAATTCCCCTTTTGCGTGTCTTTTTCTTTTTGCACGTTAAAACGTGATATCATACATAATTTTTTTTAAATTACGATGAAAAGGAAAATTAAAGAGAAAATAATAATAATAATAATAATAATAATAATAATAAAATACACAAAGCCTATGCCCCTTGTGGACTTACACAAATTTGATCTAATAAAATAAAAATAAAACTACTAATCTAAAAAGGCCATATAATTAACGACCAAAAATCCATTCATAAAATAACAATTCATCACATGAACAAAAATTGCAAAAAATGTAAAGTGTACACAAACATGCATCAAGAACATGATATTATTAAAATAAAATCATGTTAATTAAAATTATATATGCTATAACCTGCTCTAATGCCATTTGTTGGAATTAAATATAATATGCAGTGGAAGAAATAGATCGTTGACAAACAAAAATTTCCTGAAAACTTTGTTAATTAGAAATAGATATATAATTTTAATTAATAATAGAGCTTCGAGAATTTTTTACAAACCTTTTGAAAACTTATCAAGGTGTCTTAGCTTTTCTTTTTGACACCACGATCTTTCAAGTCAAACCTCCACAGCGATGGAAAGACGAGTAGATGTCAAACTGTAAGAATAAATTAACCACACACTTTTCTGGATCTGTTATATACTCAACACATGAACTTTCATTTAAAAATATATATCAAATTCACATAGATATATGTTTAATTAATTTAAATAAATTATATATATTTAAATTAAAAAATCATATTTATTAGAGAATCAATTTTAAATTAGTTAATTAATTATTTAATTTTGTGTCCATGTTGAAAAAGACAAAATATAGTCCCACCATACATGTGTCACACACAAAATTAAAATCATATTTAAATAATCTCATTATTTTAATTTAAAACATATTTAATTAATCTCATTAATTAAATAAAATCAATTAATTAATTAACTAATGATCAGTTAAATGTGAGAACATTTATCACATTATAGTATGTGTCATAGAGAGCATTTTTCTGTATCACTTAATATTTCAAGTGTGATATAATTAATTCAGAATTCAATAATTTCAAATTAAATATATATAATTTATCCAATACAGTGTTATAGAGGTGACATTGGGGACCTATGGACCTCTAACCCAACCTCTAATAAATTTTGACAATTAATTAAGCTCTTTAATTAATGTGCAAAATTTATTACTTTTAGTGTTACTCCACTAAAAAAACTAAAACTATTCTTAAGATTATAATGAAAATTACTCAAAGAAAATTAGCGAGTAGTCTATCATTATAATCATTACATATAAGTCAATCTTTCATAAATAGTTCATCATAACAGCTAGGTTTAATTTCCATTTTTCTCTCTTATTACATCTTTATTCTTGAGTTCTAATAATTTTTTAATGAACAGTTAATTCATAATCTTATTATGAACAAACGTTTTACTATTCAAACCTCGAATCATCACTTAAGAGAGCTATTTTTCTAACTTCCCTGAGGAAGAAATGGATTATGTATCTGTATAATATTATTTACAGCCATTTATTCCATTATGTTTCTAAGATGTTAAGTTATGATCTATGTTTAGACAAATCTTACTATGTAAGTCAAAAAACATAATGTCATAAATAGAATTCTAATAAATACTCGGGATTAAGATTATCAAATATGTGATCATCATAGTGATAAATTTGAATACTCTATTTGCAACGAATGATTATTAGAGATTTATAATTTATTTGGTCCAGTCCTACATAATCTCATTATATAAAGTACTTCCAATCCAATGTCTCTACATTAATAGCCTAGATAAAACTATTTCATTCCAAATGAGATTGAATCGTACTTGTAATATTTAATTAAAGATCCTAAACTTTAATTAATTATTACGGATTATTTAGATTATTATCTATAAATTTTTTCCCTAAGCATATAACACTTATATGCTAAATTTATAGTCACATAAATAATCATGAAATTTTCTTGATGTATATTAAAGTATTCATAATACATATAAGCAACCAAAATAATTACAAATATTATTTTATTTATTTATTAACAATATGTACAATGTCGTAGCTTATAGAGCACCACCCCAAGTTAACAAAATGACCAAGATCATTGAATGTTGCATGGCAATATTGAACAGGAAAGTCAATTGAATCTCCTCAAAATCAAGAATTAACATTTAAACTAGATTTAAGGAGAGGTCAACTATAGGATAAAAGGAAAGCAATTAAGATAATCGTGGAAACAAAATATTTCAGAATTAACTGTGATTTTATTTCCCATAATTAAACTATACCAAAAAATGCAACAATATATATGGGTTAAAACCCCAAAACAAGGGACACTAGTCTCTCATGTGTGTATTGAGTGCATTATAGTGAAATTCCCCCTCAAAATCGACGTAGCTCTCAAGAGTGAACCCTATAATTCTTTGTGTCTTTCATGTATTTTCTACACTTTTCATTACAATTCCAAGTGTGTTGCCATTGCTATGAGGATTTTTTGCAAGAGTTTATTGTTGGTGAATTTCCACCATCAACAATTGGCAGTAGAGGAAGGGTCCAGTTTTTCTTGATCCTTTGATAACTCAGTTTTTCCTAAAAGCATAGGAGAGAGATAATTGAGAAATGAGAATGTACACTGTAGCATTCGGATTCCAGTTTTAGGAATTTAGAGAGGCAGCAAAACTTAAGATGACTCATAAACGGCAACAAGGCAAATGTAGATAGAGAAAATACTATTGAGGGAAATGACTAGAACTTCTTTAACATTTTTTTTAAGGCATTAATTGGAAAACAGAAAGGAAAACGTCTGATCATAATGACAGTAAAATCTATAAAGGACATATCCTAAATGAGAAAATAATTTGAAAACCACCCTAACACTGTAAAAACTGTGGCTAAAAAATTGTCATAATGAAAATTAACTTAAAAATTATGACTAAATTACATTAGTTATAACATTTTATTGTGACTAAAAATTTTACTTAAAATTGTTATGACTAAAAATTTAATTTTTTGTAGTGATAAATACTATCACAATTTGGCATATCGTGTATTATATAATTTCTTATAATGTGTTGTTCTTTTTTCTACATGGTAGAAGAACATTAAAGAACAAACATGAATTTACAGAATAAAATGAACAAAAAGAAAAGGATTTAGGCAAAGATCTGGAAACTCATGATAAATATACAAATCATTTTAACTTTGATCGCATTGTCATATAAATAAATAAATAAATCTCTTAGAGAAAAATATGGAAAGTTAAAATGTGATAAATGTAGCAGTTTAGAACCAATTTATTTTAGTTACAAATACTCGAGTTTCATGGGAATTTTTTCCCCTTAACAGACTGGAACAACACTTGTAAAATTACAGTTATTTGTTTGAGTGTCAATAGCCAATTTTAACGTCGTTTGATGTTTGATCTTTCTCTTAGAGTTGATGCAGTGTACGAGCGAATATATAAAGTGCTAAAAAAAGACACAAGAAATTATAGTGGTTCATTCTCAACATGAGAACTACACGATTGAGCTTGGTTTTCACTATGCATGTAAAGCAAAATTCCTAAAAGGCTCAAGAGAGGCTAATAGAGAGAACATTGAGAGTCTGGTCGTCAACTTCAAGAAATGTTCGTCTTCTTTCTTGTACAATTCACTTGTTGCTATCTCCTGTTCTTGTTCTTAGTTCCTATGTTATGTTGGCTGCAGATGAGACGTGGATGGTTGAGATTAAGGAAACAAATCCGACCGCAACAATACCTAATACCAAAGTAGTTGCTCAGACACAAGTCCCCAGACAAAATATCATTGATCAAAAAAGGAATCTAATAGAAAGTTGTAGTATCCTACACTAATGCATAAGAAAACATCTGGTTGCCCACGTTGAGCATCATCGCCGTATCAGTTGTTGTCTTGTACACATTAGCATATTGCTCCATCAACAACTAACTTAAACTGCAGGGCAAGGATCAAAATCAACCCAAAACACCAATATCAAAGCTAAATATGAATTGTGGTTCGTTTTGACATTTTCGGCATAAGTACTGGTATGAAATCACTGACGATTAATGAAAATTATGGGAAGATCTCACTAACCACAGCATCTCGAGCGCTCTCATGCTTCCGATGTTTTTCTCAATCTTTTTTAAACTGTTTTTCCTGTTTGCAGAAGAACCATATCCAGTCACTTTTTTGTTTGCTTTTGTGGTTCTTATTCAGACAACCTTGCTGTGATGTTCTTCTTTCTCTATCACCTGAATCTGAACCAATTCTCAACAGTCAATCTGCCACAATCCATCTTCTTCTGTTTTGCTCTCAATATGGTTTGACAAGATCAACTATGAAAGGAGCTCCTGCTGTTGACTTTTTTTTTTTCAAATCACAAAAATGATATCGCCGCTAAGTAAATCCTCGTTGATGACGAAGATCAAGTGAAGAGAAGATGGCAAAAAAAAAAAAAAAAAAAGAAAGAAGAATACGCAAACAGGTCAAGAAACTCACATGAGTCATCTGGTACAAGTGGTAACCCTTAATTTTGTTAGGCATGCCAAGCATTAATTACATAGAATCACTTTCTCAAACATGCTTCCTTTACCTGCCAATTATCAAGAACCAATTCTTTGATTATTGAATACTTTGTATATTTATAAGATACTAAAAGATGCCCAAGTGAAAAGATAGTTAAATTAGAACATACTCTGAAGAAGCCAAAGAGATGAAAAGACTGAGATATTGGTGTCATTCCCTTTGCTCTAGACCTGGAATCAGCTTCAGAAAAGTCTTTAGATGAATCAACAGTCATCTTTCTCCAAGTAAGCATATTCTGATAGGTGCTTGGAAAAATAATGTTTATTGTGATTGTGCACAAAATTTCTCAAATAAGATTCAATATCATGTTTACTAGTTATTTAAACTTTTCTTCTTTTTTTTTTTGGCTGAAGAGATTAGGGGAGTGTAATAAAAACGTACTAGACAATTAATGTTTTCAAGAGAGTCAAAACAACAATAAATCACCTCTGATAAATCCAGCATAAATTTGAACAGCAGGAGATGTGAAACTTAAAATGATGCACGCCGCATATTCCTCCGGGAAATTTGTGATCTGGCGGATCTAAACCCTGCACGTGAAACGTCATCAAGAACCTCCTAAAATGGAGCATCTATAATTTCTTGTCATAAGGTAGAAAAATGTACCGACACTCTTCTCATCAATTGTGCTCTCCCTTTTGTCATTTCTAATTAAAGCCTGCGGCCGGTACCATACCAGCGCAGGTTGTGAGATCTCTTGTGCAGGTTGTGGGAGGATTTTACCATGCTCTGCCAAAGTACTTGAAGTTGAATAGATTTTTGCATCCGAGGTGAATCCACACGCGCGGGAAAACATATAAAAGAATCAGCACCAACATAAATAATCAATAACCACTCTTCTAAGACCTTCTCTTGTTACCTCAGTGCAAAAATTAAATGGAAGTCTTCACGTTAAGAGATTCACCTGAGTTATCTTATTCTTAATTTATTACCACGCATCAAATATATAGCTCCTTCAACTTCGGAGAAACACTTCCTCAATTATGCTTTGTTTTCCTGCCAAATTATTTGACTATTGAATGCTTCAAATACTCATAAGCTACTAAAAGATGCATGGCTGAAACTGAAAAGTCAGGTAAATTAACACTATACTTTAAAGAAGCCAATGGTATTTGTATGACCACCTTACTTAAGGCTTAGAATCTTTTCAGATATATAATAGAAAAAAGCAAAAAGTCTTGTCTGAATTAAACTTCCTCTTTTTTAAAACAAATGCAGTACTATATCCATCATCAACAATTACAACAACAACAACAACAATAATAATAATAAAACTCAACAATTGTAAAGGAAAGCCTCCTGCCTTCCCCCAACGTCCTGAAAACAGGGGGAGAAAAGGAACTTTTAAACCAGGTAAATAATATATTCATAAATATGCATAGTCAATTACTTAAAAAGCATAGCTAGAACACAAGCATAAAAATACACAGACGCAGAATTCCATGCTAGAATTTAGTGAAAAGCAAAAAGAACCAACATTTCAATATAAACTTACCATTTACCCGTGTAAATTGCTGCAAATTGGCTGGACTGGCCATAAGAAACATGATTAATCCAAGAATCCGGAAGCCCATCACAAGTTGGTATTGCATAGCAAAATGCAATGCCATATTTGACTGCAGATATTCCAATTGGAAAATACAAGAAAATGGGCATCTAGATAGCAAGTAATTTAAATTGACCTGGAAACTGGCACATGAGAGAACCATATCCACCAAAAAGACCCTCATTATCATTGTTTCGGGGGTTTTTCAGATACAGATGGTGTCAATGAAGGTGCATCTTTTCAATATAGATCTTCACGTCCTGAATTAGACTTTGTGTTACTCTCAACTGGGTTTTGGTGGAACAGTTTTCTCAAACCAATATCCATGGAATAGAACAATATCAATTTTTCGCGAAGCGTCAACAGGCGTGGTATTAGCATCTAGAAAGCATCTTGGATTCTTCTGCCCTGCATCCTCTGCAAATAGACAAAAACATATTGTTTAACAGTATAATATAATGTACATTAACTTCTCAAAAATTCATTTACAGACTTGGAAAATTAACAGAACTAACTCCGTCTAAGAAGATTACCAGCATTAGAAGAGATTAAGTGAGATTGATCACGAAAAGCGTGATTTGGCAACTAAGATTGCAGTTTTGGACTTTAATTGTTTGTAGGCAATTAGAGGATTAATTACCTTTGGACTTGATGATCATCAGCTCATTGCGTTAAAGAACCTGAGAATTGCAAAATTTCCTGCATTGGCAGAAGTTTCTTTCAAAAACAGTGTAGATTGGTGCCATGAAGCTCATGTCACAAAGAAATTAGGCAAGGTAAAATAAAAATAATAAAAAAAATCTTTTTAATGTCATTGATATACACACAAATGTTTGATAGGGATGATTGGGCAAGGTAAAGTTCAGGCAGAACTTACTGATACGTTTTAAAAAACGAATGCTTATGAACGCTGCAAGAAGAAATTGAACATATTATGAAAAAAATGCCTTTTTTGCAGGTCCATAGCTGAGATTCTGCCATTTTGAAAAATAAGAGCTCATATTTGTGCCAAAGAAGAAGAATATGCGCAAAAACAACACTAGGAGAATTTGGTGAAACAAACTTGAGGAAATTCTTAGGATTTCTTCAAGAACAAGCTTCATTGAAACTGGTCAGATGAAAAGGCGTGAATTTGTTTAAAATAACCCATGAAATAGTGTCACTGTTGCCAATTGTAATGCAGAAGGCATCCGGAGACGCTGAATCCTGCTTCTTCCTCTTAACGTTTTTGTCTCTAACATCTCGGCTTGAACCTTCACTAGTTCCATGGTTTTACTGCAATCTGCAAAGTTTGAGTATTGGCTTTCGTCCCTTTGATCATTAAATTTGTACTGATATAGCAACGAAATAAAAAAAAAACAAAAAAAAAAAAGAAGGAAACACACATTTGTCCTTCTATATGTCCAAAAACAAAATATGACTACTGTATCAATTAGCCAATAACTAACCGAATTTCACCCGACACAGATGGTGAACGTTTAGTATTCCTCCCAGAAATGTTGTCCAGTGGATCCAAATCCTGCAGGTTGGACTTAATTAGGATCCACCCAAATATAAATGTACATACACTCTTTTCTCCTAACCTGAAGAGTAAATATAAATGTCCTTTCTAACTAAAGCTCCATACTTGAGGCCAACAGTACCATACTGGCTTCCAGCTTCCGTTGTGGGATCTCTTGCACAGGTTGTGGGAGGATTTTACTGTGCTGCGCAACAGCAATTGAAGTTGAGTAGATTTTTACATCATATGAAAAAAAAAGAGAAAATAATAATAATTAGTGTCAAGATAATCATATGCTGATTATAAGAGACCTGCTATTGTTATTGTTGGATTTGTAGGAGCTAATAAGGCTATTCTAGGGATTGTGAAACATGTGCATTAATTGTAGTTGTTAGAAATTGACTACTTTGCTGCATGGTGTTAGGCTGCCTAAATTAGGTATAGAGTCAATTAGGGAATCCCACTAGGATTTGTCTTCCCATTAGCTATGTAACACTATATAATGCCATGTACAATCCTTCTAATGGCAGTAGAGATTATTTTTCTCTCAGAAACTACAGTTATCTTGGCATATATTTAAACGTATAAGCAAAAATGATTCATTTGGCCAAAGATATGGTTACAATGAAGAAGAATATACAATTTCTTGCAAAAGAATAGTCCTAGGTTCTTTACCCGACGCGAGAAAAACAAGAGCAAAATGTAAAATTCACTAGATTTAAAAAAAGAACATTACAATAAATCCTTATTGTCCAATGTAGTATCGACCTTTGTAACTTTCTGCTCATCAGCTTGTCCAATGTAGTATCATGATTCCAGGAACTTGGTAGCCCAACTTTGAATTTTGTGTCAGTATTGCAAGTTGTTGTGGATGCATATATGGCCAAAGGCAAGAGCGTATTTAATTGCAGATT
>CAMOHE010046128.1:0-11385 GCA_946598075.1 Artocarpus hirsutus
AATATACAAGGCGAAGGCGAATCTTTGAGAAACCAAACCCTGGCTAGCCGCTGAAGAAAGCGTAGAGGACGATACAGATGTAGATGAGGAGGGCGGCGGGGACGAAGATGACGAGGGGGATGACGGCGGCGTAGGTGTAGGAGGCGGAACTGCAACCGAGGGTGCCGAGCTTGATCTGGACGACGTTGATGAGGGCGAGCATGAGGAAGGCGCAGCCGGAAACGGAGCCGACGCCGGAGACGAGCATGCCGACGCGGAGGACGTTCTTGTTGATACGGCAGAGGAAGCCGAAGCCGGCGCCGGGGAGGCAGTGGGGACTGCGCCAGATCCGGATGGCCTGCTTGAGGCCGACGGCGATGAGGCTGGAGAAGAGGAAGGAGCTGAAGGAGTAGACATGGAAGGCGACGAGGTCCTCGGCGACGGAGGGCCGGGGTTGCAGCTGGGGTCCCCGTCGGCGTCGATGAGGGAGTTGCTAGGGTCCTTGGGGTTCCAGGTCAGGCCGATGAAAACGGCCAGGGTGAAGAGGGAGTTCACGTTCACTATGCCGTCCAGGGCCGTGACGTGGACGCTGGTGCTGCCGCCGTCGTTTGATGACATTATTCCGGGGAATCAGACGGTGGAGAGATGAGGTGATCTTCGGCTGTTTGCTAGTAAGTGATAGCAGTGGGGGCGAGAGAGAGAGATTCAGAGAGATGGTGCTGCAGCCGCAGGAATTTTCATTTTGAAATAAAATAATAATAATCATTTGAGAAAGAAAAGGAAAAGGAAAAGTTGATCTGAAGAAGAAAAACAAATTGAGAAAATGCTTTTGGTTTTTAGTTTTGTTTTTTTAATTTTTTGAAATTCACATGACGAGGAAAGGCAGCGTTATAAACGTTTTCGCATCAGAATGGAGAAAAATTATAAGAAAACCAAAAAGACGAAAAAGATACGCCGTTGCCGGGGATCGAACGCGGGTCGCCCGGGTGACAGGCGGGAATACTCACCCTTATGCTACAACGACCTTGTTGAGTTGGCAAAGCAGGTATTTGTCACCCTTCTTCTTTCTAAAATTATTGAGTCACTCTTATTTCAATTTCTCATTAAGTCATAAATGTGCGTCTAGGCAAATGAATCCGAGAGTTCTAAAGCGTTAGTTTTGTTGTGTTTTTGGGGCATTGAATTTAATGGTGACGGCCACTTCTGGCTTCACCCCAGAACTCCGAGCAGTGTTCGAAAGCATGACGGCACAGAGGCATCTCGGGTTCTGGCCAATCTTCTTCACCTGAGCGCAGCACCGGGCGGAGACCGAGTCGTTCTCGTCTTCCACGGCAGACACGCAAGGGGCCAATTTGAAAGCCTCCATGTCAGGAGAAGTGCTGCTCCCACACTCACCAGCACCACGAGCCTGGTTCAGCTCACTGATGCCCAGAATAATGCATTTCTTTGAAAGCATCCATTGTGAGATTGCACTGTGTAAACGCTTGCAAGACTTCATGCTCTTTTATAGTGAAGAAGCGACTCAAAGAAATGATTACAAACAAAACCCATGAGTCATAAATCATAAGGAGGTAGCACTATGGAAAAGAGGTTAATGTATTATTGTTACTGCACCTACTCTCTCCAGAAGTGGTTTTTGTCTGTCCACTTTAAAGCCACTCAACATAAGTTAATAAAACAACTGCTTATTTTATGTCTTTGAGCAACTTTGAGCACAAATAGAGAACTTCTAATAAGCAGCTGACAACACAGCAAAAACCAATTTCAATTTTATGCTGTTCTTCTAGGAAAAAAAAAAAAGCCATTTTGAGCTTACCATTTTCGGGTCCTTCCAAATTCTTACATTAATATTTCAAAGTATTTATCATACATAGATATAATATAATGCCCATCAACTTGTTTTCAACAAATATCTCAAATTGCTCCACCAATAATTTATAATTCTGCACCTCCCAAAAGAGGATGATCTGAGTCAGCCATTCTTGTTCTTTAGCAAGAACATTATCCTCGTGCAGTTTGGAAATACCATAAGATTTTTCCCTTAAAACTTGCAAATTGCATATCAATAATGTATTACACAAGAAAAGAAAGAGCATTCATATCTATTACACGAAAACATTCCATTCCAGGAAAGCAATTTAAGCTCCAAACACAAATTTGAAAGCATAATTGTAACAAACTCAAACTATGTAGAGTTGATTAATTGATCAATTAAGCTAACTGAGGGGATTAATTAATATACAAGGCGAAGGCGAATCTTTGAGAAACCAAACCCTGACTAGCGGCTGAAGAAAGCGTAGAGGACGATACAGATGTAGATGAGGAGGGCGGCGGGGACGAAGATGACGAGGGGGATGACGGCGGCGTAGGTGTAGGAGGCGGAGCCGCAACCGAGGGTGCCGAGCTTGATCTGGACGACGTTGATGAGGGCGAGCATGAGGAAGGCGCAGCCGGAAACGGAGCCGACGCCGGAGACGAGCATGCCGACGCGGAGGACGTTCTTGTTGATACGGCAGAGGAAGCCGCCGCCGGCGCCGGGGAGGCAGTGGGGACTGCGCCAGATCCGGATGGCCTGCTTGAGGCCGACGGCGATGAGGCTGGAGAAGAGGAAGGAGCTGAAGGAGTAGACGTGGAAGGCGACGAGGTCCTCGGCGACGGAGGGGCCGGGGTGGCAGCTGGGGTCCGCGTCGGCGTCGATGAGCGAGTTGGTGGGGTCCTTGGGGTTCCAGGTCAGGCCGATGAAGACGGCCAGGGTGAAGAGCGAGTTCACGTTCACTATGCCGTCCAGGGCCGTGACGTGGACGCTGGTGCTGCCGCCGCCGCCGCTTGATGACATTATTCCGGGCAATCCGATGGTGGAGAGATGAGGTGAGCTTCGGTTGTTTGCTAGTAAGTGACAGTAGTGGGGGGAGAGAGAGAGAGAGAGAGAGGAGAGGGTTTCAGAGAGATGGTGCTACTGCCGGAGAAATTTTCATTGAGAAACAAAAAGAAAAAGAGAATGAAAAGAGTTGATCCGAAAAAGAAAAACAAATTGAGAAAAGAGTGATGAGGACGCTAGTTTGCTTTTAGTTTTAGTTTTAGTTTTTTTAATTTTTTGAATTTCACTTGAGGAGGAAAGGAAGCGACATCATGATGGAGAAAAATTATAAGAAGACCAAAAGAAGAAAAAGTTTCGCCGTTGCCGGGGATCGAACCCGGGTCACCCGCGTGACAGGCGGGAATACTCACCACTATACTACAACGACAGCACACTCCTGTTATTTAAATAAAATAAAAAGAGGTGTTTGTCAACCACCTTCTTTCTAAATTTATTGAGTCACTCTTATTTCAATTTCTCTTTTAGGTCATGAACGTGCGTCTGGGCAAATGAATCCGAGAGTGCTAAAGCGTTAGTTTTGGTGTGTTTTTGTGACATTGAATTAAATGTTTCAAATAATGTGGGACTCTTATCTCTATTATTGAATTTGTTAATCTTACAAGGATTTGTAGCGTTTAATCATTTGACATTATCTAAATAAATAATCATCCTCGGCAGTTGAATTTTGCGAAAAGAATTTTCTGAGCACAAGCGGAAATCTTTATGTTGTTTTAGGCTTTGCTTTGTTGACATGCAAGATGTAATCTTATCCATGATTCTTGTCACTTGCCAAAACAAGTTTGAGACCATTTCCATGAAACTTCCCTAACCTCATCGTGACATCATATATAGATGCTAGTTAGAAAGCCATCGATTGCAAGCAATTTTGTAGTTAAACCCCTGTTAAAAGCACGATTACTTTATTAATATTGAAATATTTATAAGGGTTATTTATTATAATGTCTTCTATTGAAAAACTAAGAATACACACATTTGGGAAAAAAAAATGTTTAAATAAGAATGAGCGAGGAAAATTTAATAATACATGAATCTTTGGAAAAATAAAAACAAAAGGCCAAAAAAAATAAGATAAACACATGCAAAGAAATTATTTTAACAAGAGTAAAGCAAGGAAAAAAATTATTTCATAAAAGTACATCTGAAAAAGATTAAGCTGGGAAAAAAAACATTTAGAAAATTGTGATTTTAGAAAGGGAAATGAAGAAAAAAAAAAGGAAAAGTTAAAGAAAAAAGGTAGAAAAATAAAAGAGGAATCAATAAGACAAGCAAAAAAGAGTTTAAAAATACATGAAAAGGCAAAATAGGTAAACCAAATTTTTGAATAGTGTTTCAGGGAACTCCCACTCACACGTGAGTATCACTTGTGAATGTCTCATGTTTGTTATGCATATCTAACGTGTTTATTAAGTTTTAATTTTAGTATTTCTGATTTATTTGAAAAATAATTTTGTCACTTTCTTAAAAAAAATATAAGAAGTTGTAATTTATAATTTGAATCAAAAATGTTGTTATAAAAGTTACGTTTAATAGAATAATATTTGAGATGATTGTAAGAAAAAAAAAACGAGATTTTAGATTAAAAAATGCCAAAAAAAAGTTAATAAAAATTAAAGTTAAAGTAAATATAAAAAATAAAAAGAAACCAAAGGACAAAATAACTTACCGAATTTTCCAATAGTATTTTGAAAAGCTCTCACTTATTATATAGTTATATATATTTTTTATTATATATTTATATATGTTTTATGTAGTATACATCCAGAGAGCCACTTAAGCCTCAATAAGGGGCTTAAGTCCCCATTGCAATTTATTATGTTTAAAAATCCCTTATATATGAATATGTATTGTGTTGTGTTTATATACATGTAGCCTCCACTAAAAATTTAAAAATAAATCTTATCGTTGCTTGAAATTTTTGTTTAGTTTTTAAGCCCACTGACAAAAATTTGTCACTCCGTCGTTAGTTGTATATATATAGATATACCCACATAATGATAGCATTATGTAACATTTCGTCGCAATAATTCCCTTCATTTCTCTTATTCTCTGAGCCTTCATTAATTACAATCTTATAAATTGGCCATTTAGTCTGGTGAAGTAACATACAAAATAATAAGCTTCTTTAAGGCTCGTAGCGAGGAGACAATTTGGGAATGTGAACAATTTTGCACCAGGATCCTTTACCTCAGTAACATATACAAACATATACATGAATATAAATATAGGCAGAAACTTAACCATTTTTCTTATGCAACTTGGACACATTTTGGCGTGCTGTTGGCTCCTTCCGAGGATTGACATTTTCCTTGTCGCACAAGCTAGTAACTGGAGCAGATCCCTCATTTGAATTGCCACAAATCTTGGGTTTCTCAACACCGAGATAATTCGTCAAGACTCGTCTTACTCCGAAGCCAAGACGATGAGGCTTGGTGTTGTTGTTATTATTATTGTTGCTGTTGTTGCTGTGGAGAAAAGGAGTTCTTTCTCCCCTGGCAGGGCTAATAAGCGGTGCAGGCGAATACCTTGGAGTGGTAGAAGCTGTCTTATATGGAGTGCTCGGGGAAGGCACTGGATAAGAGATGGGGACTTTCTTGTGAGTAATTACACTCACTTTAGGAGCTGATGACAATTTATCAGAATGCTTAGTCAAGTCATCCACGTAGAGTAGATCATCAATACGAGCCACAATGTTAAAAGCCAGGCTCTCCAAAACCCTCGAGTAGCTTTCAAGAATCGACTTTCCAATATCCTGCAAAGTTACAGAAAAAGAATTCTAATGATATAAGAAAAAGAAGTAATTAAACAAACAAAATTCAAGACAAAAAAAGGGACTTCTAATGGTATTTTACCTTATTGTACTGGATCTTGCTGGTGTCTAGAGTAGTTTGAGTGAGAGATGGAAACCGCTGCTTCAAGCAAAGCAGGAGACTTTCTGCTCTTTCTGCCAACAATTCCCTTTTATCTCCATCGATCATTAGGTCCTTCACCGTGTCCCATGACGACTTTGTAGTGGAATGGCTTAGATGAGTCGGTGGCTTTGAATGAGCTCTTCGACGCCATACGTGAATTGAGGCTTCAACACAGTTTGCCACCTCAAGAGCAACGTGTTCAGACGACAGGTCAAGACAGTCAAGCAGGCATTCAGAAGAGAATTGATCAGATTTGATATACCGGTAGATAATGTCTCCAACGCAGGCCCTTCCATTCTGAAAACATAACATAAAGGAGTAAAATTACCATCACTTTTTCTTTTTTAGAAATTGGAGCATCTGAACATGGCAAGACCATCAAAATTCTAGATATTTTTTCTCGCCTTTGGAAGAGCTTCCAAGTATGAATCAGGGACTTCCATTTCTGCTAAAGTAACGCTGTTGATAGCCATTGCAGCTTTAAGTATTTGGTTGGTGCACTCCCGGGTGTGATTCAACTGCTTTCTTGAATTCTCGTTCAGGCCACCGGCAGGGACACGAGGCACAGGTAGCCACCACTTCTCCTCTTGCCGCTGCAGAGACTTGTGGGACGAGGCTGACCCATCTGCATCTTGTGCTACAACCCCTTGATCAACATACCAAAATTCTGTATCCGCAAAACTGTCTAGTATTTCCTGTATATGAGGAAATAAAGGACTCGTCATAAAAAACTGAATTTCTTCTCAATTTTTAAACAATGGATGATCAAAGTAGTTTAGAACTAGAAACTTACAAGAAGCATGTTATCTAGCTTGCGCAGAGCAGGGAGATTGATAAACATATCTGATCTAGGCCTGCAAGTCATAACCTACAAAATGCAGAATCCATAAAAAAGACAATAAATCTCAGATGAATTTAAGTGCGCTAAATTTTTGAATGCCTTAGCTTGCAAATGTCAAATACAGACCCAAAATAAAAAATCAAAAACACTCATATAAAATCCAAGTAAATTACCTCAAGTTTAGTTCCATCAGGGAATGTTTGCCAAGTGGGAATTAACTCCACAATGTGATCACTAACGCAAACAAGCCATTCTATCTCTCTTCGCCACATGACTTTCTTCTCTGAAGTTAAGGGTTCCAATCTCCACAGTTGCCCAAAAATTGCAGCTTTAAATTTTAAACAAATAAAATCAGTGGAAAAATATTAAAATGTAGATAGAAAACAAAGCCAACATTAATTAACCATACTACCAAAGAAGTGCTTACCACAAAGATTAGTAATGGCGTTTGAAATGGCCAAAGCTGTGCTAACCCCTTTTCCAGACCCAGACATGTCTTCTCCAAGCAACAACTTTGCAAACCTCTCTTTCATCATTTCAAGCTCTGTTCAAATTTTCCCAAGAAAACACACACACAAAATTGACAAACAATTGGGTATTCAGCATCTATTGTCAAACCCAGACAAAGAAGCAGATAATAAAGATAAGAGTTAAATGACAAAAACCCACTGTACGATTCTTCTTAAAAAGGAAACAAGACAATTTTTAAAATGACACTTTCACAATTTGAAATAGTGCTTCTTTGTATCAAAAAAAAAAGTACTAGGTAACTTTTTTAGTTTGTTTAAAAAAATAAGTTTTTTTAAAAATAATTTTTTAAAAGATTTTTACTTAATTAATAATTTTTTTATTTTTAAAAATAAAAAAATTAACTTTTTAACATTAAACAGTTTTATTTTTTTTTTTTTTTTCACCTTGATTAAATTTCTCTTTTCAATACAATATTTTTTTAAAAAAAAAAATTAAGACAACGTGGCTGCTTAAAAAAAATTTTTTGTTTTTTCAAAAACAAAAGAAATCATTTATTCACTTTCAAATTTTCTTTAACTTTTTTTAAAATTTTGTCTTAAAAAAAAAGGGTAAAAGAAAAAAAAAATCCAAACATTTCAAAAAAAAAAAGCACACAAAGAACTAACCCGAAATCTTGGAACTTAAATCGGCAGACTTTGAATCGTTGAGGAGGGAGTTTTTCGTTTTCCCATCTTGAGCTTCATCAACAGAGCTTTCACAAACATCGGCTCTGCGAATAGGCCAACCCAACGGAGGCGGCGACGACAACGACGAGGACTCTTTTGCTTTCAATTCCTCAGTGGAGACCTCCGAGCCGGTCTCGCCCGACTCGGGGCTTGCCTCAGTGAGTGACGACGACGACTCGGTTGACTTCTTCTTGTTGCTGTTGTTACCGCCCAAAATTTCAAACCCATCTTTCTTTTTCTTGACGAAAGTTTCCATTTGAAGTTCCGAGCTGGTTTGAAAACCAACCGACCAGCACAGGAACTTAGCCAGCGTTGCTTGTTTTACTCTCTGAGTTCAGGCATGGCGAGGCTGAGAATTTTCAGAGAGAGTGTTAGGTTACGGCTGTAGATAGATTATATATAGATTGTTTTTCCGAGAAATAGGGATCTCTTCCTTATGATTTTTTTTTTTAAATTTGCGTAGAAATTTTTTTAATTTATGTATGTTCTCTCTCTACCTCTCTGTTTCTGTATGTGTTTCTCTTTCTAGATTTGATTTGATTTGATTTTTAAAGGGGAGAACGCTGTCTATAGTTTACGTTCAAAAAAATATTAGAATAATGTTCAGCAGATGCGACATTACGGATTTATTTAATTTTGAATTACAGTTTTGTCCTCCTTGGATTTGCCTTTTAAATTAGGATTTTTATTTCAAGTTTATCCTATAAGTTGGTTAGAACTAAAATTTTAAATTTAAAAATATGTCTGTAACTTCGGTTTTAATCAATCAGTTATAATTATAGATAGTGTAAAACTTTCAGTAGCTATAGTAAAAGGTAAAAAGTTATTCAATTACAACAAAAGCTAAGAACTAATGTTTTAAGAGTAAGAACTATATCACGTGAAAGCATTGCATTGTAGCGACTTTTTTTCCTTTTTATTGTAGGTACTGAGAGTTTTATACTATAGTTAGAACCAATTAGTTTTAAGTAACCATTAGTTACACCTGTGAACATTATAAAGTTCTCAACAGCTACAGTAAAATACAGAAGCTAAGAATTTATGTTTTAAGTTTAAGAACTATAGCATGTGAAAGCATTATATCGCACTAATTTTTTGTTTTTTTATTATAGCTACTAAGAGTTTTATATTATAGTTAATTAGAACTAATTAGTTCTAAGTAACTAACATTTCAAACTCATCTAACTCTTTATTAGGATTTTAAACTCATCTAACTCTTTATTAGGATTTTTTTTTCTTTTTTGATTGGCAAATTAACACATAAAAATTTACAAAGTATTCTCAAATCAATAAATTATGTTAAAATTTAGAAGGAAACATATATGCTCCATTTATCATCCATTTATCATGTGGAATTTGAATTTCTTCCTTTAAGCGAGCTCACATAAAGACATTTTTGTCTTAACTTTAACTGCCGTAAATGATTTTGAGTTATTTTACCGTATAAGATTTAGAAATAATTTGTTAAAATCAAAACTATGGAAGCGGCAAATGCCCTTTAGAAATAATTCTCTATTTTCCTTTTTTTAGGTTTGGGGCAATGGATTTGTTTATCTAATTACTTTTAGAGCTCGTAACTGGCAAAAAATTAATATTTGGCGAACAAATAAGTTGGAAGGGTAAAAAAAATTATAAATGGAATGGGTGAGTTAGGTTATAGTTAAAATAGATACGTTGGTAATAAAAGTGGACTTAATAAGTGTAGATTTGCATTAGTGTAAAGCTTTTAGCCGTTACAATAAGTTACTACAGTGTAAAACTTTTTTAAACTTAAAACTTTAGTTAAAATTAAAATGCCAAGCAGTGTATAAGTAAATAAAATACATCACAAATTATCCTGTGGATTCAAATATTATTGCAATTTATGAACCGATAACGACGGATCTTAGTCAGGTGAATCCGCCCGTGCATAACCAAACAAAGGACTTGATGATTGTCGCTAAATTACAAAAGATTATGGGTATAATTTCAAAGAGTGGAATCAGCAAGGACATTATGGTAATTGTGTTTCATTTTGATATGAACAAGTTAAAGATTCGGTTTATAGTCGTTTAAGGGCTAGTGCAGACGAAAGCGGACGCCCATTACTTGACGAGAAGGACCTCATCTGATTCTGAAACCTGTTTGTACTCCCCTTAGTCCTCTATGTTCCTCTTGCATAAGTGTAGGGTCTTTTCCTTCGGTAGAGGGTGAAAAAATGACGTGAGAAACGGGAGATTGGGCAAATTAACATTTCTTGTTTCCTATATATATATATATATATATATATATATATATATATATATAGTTATTTACTTTGGTTTGCTTTTAAAAAAAAATTTTTTGATGTTTTTTAAACAAATACAATGTTTAGAAACATACAGCGAAAATATTATAAATGTTTTAATTCTTTAAAAAAAAAAATTCCATTAGTTTCTCTTGTATCACTAGGGTTATTGGTAGAAGAATTTTAAAAAAATTGCATCTTCCCTTTTTTTTCCATTAATGATAGGTTGAAGGAAGGAATTAGAAAATTAAGAAAATTAAAAAAATAATAATTAGGAGTGTTCATAAAATCTGTTAATTTGTGAAATCCGTTTAATCCAATCTAAAACCTTTAGATTAAGAGGGTGTTTGTGAGTGGTGGGAACCACTCAATTCCCACCACAACTTCAATTATGAACAGTAAAAATCTCTCACATGCTACAATAACAATAAAAAAAAATTGCTACAGTGTAAAACTCTCACATGCTACAGTAAAAATAGTTCTCACCACTGATTCCCATCATCTTTCTAAACACCCACTAAATTAGATTGGAAAGAGCTTTAGATTAGTAACAGATTGAAAAATCTAAATATGAAGATTTTTGATTGAATTACAAATCAAGAAATTCTTAATACGTTAATCTCTGAAACCTCACTCACTCTCTCTCTCTCTCTCTCACACACACACACACACATCTTCTAATTTTGAATTGCTTTGAAGTTAAGTACTGTTGATAAATGAACAATACTTTATCTTAAGTTCTTTTTTTTTAAGAAGACTTGATTTTAAGTTTTATTGAAGCAAATTTTTCTTAATAATTGATTGTAAAAATTTAACTTCATTAAGCTATTTTATGTTATAGATTGTTTGTTTTGATTTTAATGCTGAAAAAATTGGTCTTTAATATTCTTTTTTTTTTATATACAAAGGTGATAGCACAATCCACAAATTCATGAATCCAATACGAAAGTTTTAGATTGAATTGCGGATTGGCATTTTTCTAATTCGTAGATTTTGGATTGGATTGTGGATTAGGATTTTCTCAATCCAAATGTTTAGCATTGGATTGTGGATTGACCTTAAATTTGTAAAATCCAATCAATGAACGCCCCTAATAAGAATCATAAAAAAAATAGGGCAACATGAAATTAGATGATCATTTATTTGTTTTTTTTTTGCATGATTAAGGGGGCTTGTTATATAGTAATCAATAGGAAACATATTCTCACGAAGATAATAGTAAACAATAATATTATCAGGAAATCAATATCATCACATTTGGTTATATACATGAATCTTCTTTCATATTTTTAAAAATAATAGTTGTGTGCTAGAAA